>ML296180.1:13831-51073 GCA_005239495.1 Nicotiana undulata
AAAAGTGGATTGAGAGTAGGATAATTCTGCTATGCAAAAGGGACCCTTATAATTCATTATGCACATTTTACCCCCCCCCCCCCCCCCCCCCGCGTTGCTCAGTTTCAATTAGTAGGACATCTCAAGTGTATTTGCATATATTGGCTGGAAAGGAAATTCACGCTTCAGTTGTAATTGGTGGCATACCCCTTGCACCTAACGTGTGGTCTATCGGTCAATGAAGTATCTGAAAATTATAAAAGGTCTTAATTCAAGTTCCAGTAAGAACAAAGTCATATGGGGCAAGTTCCATCATCCTAGCTTTGATGAACAGAGCTAAGATGAAAAGTAGCAGGTCGGTAAAACAGTCAAGGTGTGCACAGGTTAAATTTTTCAGGAAATCCGCTGCCGCTACCCTTTGGGTGCGCATTGGGTAACCTGCTCAATAGCTCGCAAAGCGCACAGGAGATTTAAACTGCATTAGGCAAGCTCAGTGCGACGGATTTTGGTTGAGGAGGTTGCTAGTGAGGGAATCACACTAATAACTCTTAATTAATGAGTTGTTTTAGAGGTCATCCACTGGTAATCATTTGCTCTTTGGGACAGATGGATGGAACTAGGCCTTAAATTGAGGCGTCCCTTTCCAAAACAAGAAAGGAGAAAGGGCTAAATTAGCAATAACGCAATAAATGTGGGGACCCTGTCACGATCGCACCAAACAAAATAAGAGCTGAATAATCCCTCCAGCGACAAAAAGGAAAAAGGAAAAAGGAAAAAGAATAGTATACGCCCACCAGAAAGGTTGAACAATTCAACTCAAAGTTCAATTACTTAGCTGGTTCCAGAAGATTGGGTCCACCAGAATTGTATGTGAATTTTGTTGAGAGAAATCTCCCATGTTTTGATCTTATCTTCTTTTGTCTCTTTTATATTTTTGGATAAAATATAAAACTGGCCAGTCAATCGTAATTATTTTCACTAGTTGAAAAGTATATAAAATATGTATTTTTTTTGTATAACAAGCACATATACAAAATATATACATATATTTTGAGCTATTATCTTTGGTAGTGACTAAATATATATATATATATATATGTGTGTGTGTGTGTGTGTTATAATTTACACTGGCTAAAGATGACATGTTGAGGAAAAAACTAAAACATTAAACTAATTAACGTCGGACATGTGTATTTTTTCAGATGAATATTTTAACTAATAAGTACACGATACATTCTTTTCACTTAAATTTTACTACTACTTAACTATAGATTTTGCGATTTATTTTAACATATTTATTACTTAACTATGATAAATTACCGAGATTTTTATTTTTATTTTTTAACTTTTTTTGTTGTTGATAAATTCACTCAAAAGTTAATGGTTTATGATAAAGTTGGGAGCAATCTTACTTCCAGATTCTCTACATATGCATATTTGTTCACACTATAAATTCCTTAGGCATCGTTTGGTTGCCAAACAAGCTATCCCATAATTAATTATACCGGAAATAGTTATCTTGGGATTAGTTATCCCACCCTTTCATAGAAATTAAAAATACTATAATTTCGGAATAATTAATTTCAAAAGTAATTATTTCACAATTTTATACCAACATTAATTATTCCTCATCTCTGGTACCAAACAACCCTTACAATTAATGGTTGATGATAAGTTTGAAGCAATCTTTATTCCAGCTTCTGATGTAATTTGCAAGCAAATGTTAAAGTCTATGGAGCAAACACGGGATGCCACCTAACCCTACAACATCTTCAATTATTTTATATAATATTAAGGAAAAACAAGTCAAAAGTGACACTAATAAAAAATTAGGGAAACGAAAATGACAGATAGAGAGAAAATAAAGGACCTTTAAATAAAGGAAATTATTGCAATTATTGAAAAGTCCACAAAACCCTAACCAACTACAACACCAATTCCAATTCCAATCTATCAATCAAAATAGTACGAAAAAACTCATCACCCAAAAGTCTTTCTCCCCTTTTCCTCTCTATTTTTCACTCCTTTTTTCCTCCTCCATTACTCTCTTTTGCTGTCTGAAATAGCGAAGGTTCTCGTTTTCTTCTTTTGTTCTTTAATTTGAGGGTATGATATGAATTTTTGTCACTTGAAATTTTGTTTTTGATGCTTGAATTTTTCGGGTTTTATGGATTATTTACCTGAAATTTGGATCTGATGAGTGATGAATATGCCTTTTATTTGGTTATATATTGGTGGTGGGGGGGGGGGTTGGGATTAGATTTTGACTATTTTACTGTTATGAATCAAATAAATGTTGGTGTTTTGTGTTGTATTTTAGAGATTGATTTGTTTCCATTAAGATCAGATTATCCGATTCAGATAGAACTAGGGCTTGAAAAAATTTAGAACTAGAAAATCTTCGTAATTTTATCCCATCAGCGCACCAAAGGATAGAGAGGGTATTTCTTGGATTTTTTATATTTGTGTCTGGCTAAGTTGTAACTAGATTGGAATTTGTGGGTGATATTTGGATTCTTGGATTTTTTGTGATTTCTTCCCATCTGCCTAAGCTTTAAGTCTTGGTGGTCAGAGTTGACCGGTACTTGTGCTTGCGGAAGGCAATAGGTATTGGTGGAATAGTCGAGATATGCTAAAGCTGGCCCGAACACCACCGACCTAAAAAAATATTGAGGGTTTTGATGGTCAAAACCTGCTAGTTGTTAATAGATGGATCAACTATTTGTTACATTATTTTGGTCATTCCTGTTTACTTCTCAGTGTTTATGAGGTTCACATGCTTACTTTTTTCCCTTTGTCGTCTGGATTTGCACTTGATATCACCAATGTCTTGCTTTTTCCTTTTGTGTATGTAATCTGATATGTGTGTATATGTTTGGTGATTCTGACTGTTTGTTTCTCTTCCTTTGTATTATAATATTTTGGCATATCTGGTTGCAGGGTGCTATTAGAGGGACTGTGATCTAGTGTTTCGGATGTGTTCTATGACTTGATTGTAACATTTGTACTTGAGTGAGATTTTCTGGAGATAAAAAAGCTTTAGCTGATTTTGGAACCATGCCAGTTTCAGGGAACGAAGAGGTCTCGATCTGATTTATGATTTGCTGCTGAATTGGTCTAACTGTGTAATACTTGCTTGGTTTTAATATCGTTCTATTTCGTCATGTATTTGCAGCCTGGGGTTCTTGCCCGGCAGCCCAGTAACTCGTCGTCAGGTATCCCTATTAAGAAGAGGTGGTACTCTATGGTCCAGTCTCCTTCACCTACTCATGCTGAGCCGTCTTCTTTGTCTAACGAAAGTGAATCCAAGACTAAAGATTCTTGCTTGGTCCAGGGCTCGACCTTGAGTTCTTGTGATAGTACAAGTAAATCTGATACTGTCAAGAATACTCTTCTAGAGGTAAAAAAGGAAAAACCTTCTGGTGCGAATGTTGACTCTCCGCCTACTTTGCAACCATTTTTAACCATATCTCGGGAAACAAACCCTGATACTAGCTCCGGTCCTTTGGGAAATGTAGACAATCAAGTGAAACAAGCTTCTGCCGAAAAATTAGCTAGCCAGCAAGTTCTAGGGAGGACCATAGTGAGTGTCAAGAAGGAAGTTGTTGCCAAAAAAGGGAAAAGCCAATGTAAACTTGAACTTCCTGCTGATTCTGGACATGTTGAACTGTCATTAGGCCCAAAGAAACCACATGTTTCTTCTTTGGTTGATGCAAATACTGAGGGGAGTTGCCTGATGCGTGGAACTGTAAATCCTTCATTGCTTTCTCTGTCTTTGAATAAAGGGAAGGACATTTCCCAGGACGGAAGTTGCAAGAATGAATTGAATAACAATGATTCTGATGATACTGCACGCACTAATAGATCTAACTGGGATCTGAATACTCCCATGGACTCATGGGAGGGTTCTGGTGACGATGTTCCTGTTCAAGATGCTAGTCATATTGATCTGTTATGTAAGACTTCTAGTTCACTAGACAGAGAGCCTTCTATTAATTCTGCTTCTGTTGTTGGTGCTAATGCTGATAAAGGGAAACAAGTTGTTAGAGCTAGTGAGCGGGAATTTAATTTTCCTATCTCATCAATACAGCCTAGCCTACCATACAAGTCTGCGGATGTGCTTCCTCTTAGTCTTGGTAGTACTTTACGAGGGTTTGACTCCTCAATACTGCAGTCATTGGCTAAAGTAGACTCTAGCAGGGTTAGTCCGAACTCGAGTTTGCTGAAAAACCTGGCATTGAATAGTAACATGAATTCCCCCACTCGTAAAACTGTTAAGTCAGAACCTGTTGAGGAAGCCTTGGTACAAGCCAATGCTGGAACTGCATGTTGTCCAGCTGGAACATTGGATGCTAATGTAGTAAAACCTGAAGTTGTGAGGCAGAATCTGCAACCTGCTGAGGTATCAACTAAGGGTCCTCAGAAATTACTTGAGCAAAAACCAGTGAAATGTGAACCACTCCAGGAGGTTAGTCAGGAAATATCAATGACGTCAGATGTGATTGCACACCAGTCAGTTGGAAGGGTTTTGCAGCTTCAGGAGAGTTCTTCTTCATCTTCGTCTACACTGCCAATGCCTTTGACCCCTCAAAAGGGATGCCCTTCTAGATTGTCAACCTGTTCAGATTTGTCTGTGATGAGTGGGGACTTTTCTACTCAATCTGAGTACTCTGTTCATACTGAGGAAGCTAATAGAAGTAAAAATGCTCTAGATCAGGCAAATGCTAATATTGCTGTTAAAAATGCAAACTTTGACCTCAAAGAATCAAATGTGTCCAGTGATAAAGTGGAGGCATCTGTGTTGGAGGGCATCAATGTTGAAGATACACGAGAGCCACATCATTTGGTTGCAAGTGGTGTGGGATCGGTAAATGATGAGGAAAAGATAAGTATATCAGCTGGCACAGAAGAGGAATGTTATGGTTCTGATTATGAATCTGATGGTAATCATGCTTTTGCGGGACATGTTGATGCTGAGAGTGTGGGGTGTGGCAGAGAGGATGAGGAATATGAAGAGGGTGAGGTCCGAGAGCCAATGATGCAGTCAATTGCAGAAGACCCAATTGCTGAGGGGATGGATTTGGATAAAAATAGCAAAAATGCTCATTCTGCTGGCTCTTCTGGGGTTGAGGAATCTCACTGCTTCAATTATGATGAAAAAGATAACAGTTTGCCAGTTCATACTGAGAGTAATGATGACTTTGTGAAAGGCTGTGATGAGAAAGCTGACAAAATTGATCATAAAGACGGCAATTTGCGAAGTCCTTTATTGGATAAAGAGGAAACAACAGGAGCTGATGAGCAGAGGCCTATTGGTGCCATTCAACAAGGACCAGTTGATCAATCAGGTATAGCAGATCCGCAGGAGGGATGTGAAAAGGATGTCTTATGTGACGAAGCACCTGCTGGAAGCAGTGGGTCTGGCAGAAATGTTGGCGAGGCTAATAACGAGAGTATTGGAGGATCTGATATGGCACCAACAGTTGATTCATCTTTGCAGAATGCTGAAACATCTATTAATGCTAACTCTAATAAAGATTTGTCAAATGTTGGAAGCAAGAGCCGGATTATCAATTTACCTCGTGCATCTAATGTGACATCTCCTAGTAATGTCAGAACTATTACAGGTAGGCCACTGCCTTCAAGAAGTGGAAGAGAAAAGTATTCTGATATTGAGGAGGAGAAATTCCATCTACGAAAGAATAGGTGATTTTTTCTTTTCATTGCTGTTTGATTTGTAATTTTTCTTTTGTATCTGAATGCTGCTCAACTATGACTTTTTCTTCCTGCATTTTCCAGAGATGAAACTTATGCTGATGGTCCTAAATTTGTCCGGCATAGGAATGAGGACCGGTCGTTTGGCAGCTCACGGGGGAACTTCATGCGTGGAAGAGGGAGGGGTTCAGGCCGGTTTGATAGTTCACGTAGTGATTGGGATTCTGGGCGTGATTTTGAAAGCTATGGAGGTGGCACTGATTATCGTTTTAGACGTAAACGTACTGCTGCTGTTGGGGAATCTGAAATTGAACGTGATGACTATGATAGACTCGATGGTGCTGCTTTTGTTAGTAATAGGAGGAGGAAGCCATTAAATGATTCCTTCTCTTCATTTCGGCATCCACCTGCACGGCGGCTGTCCCCGAATGGAAGAGAAGATGCTGCCATGATGGGTATTCAAATGCTTCGTAGAGCTCCTAGGAATATCAGCCCAAGTAGATGCACTGGTGAAGATGGCTCTGATGGACCAGATGGTCATTTCATTCGGGGTAATACAAAGTTTACCACGATGCAGAGAAGAGGTTTCCCTCGAATGCGGTCTAAATCTCCTGCTAGATCCCGTACACGTCCCCCTGGCCCTTGGTCATCTCCTCGGAGGAGACCAACTGAAGGATTCAATGGTCTTCCAGATTCATCTCAGCACAGGTCTCCAGCTATGTACAGGGAAGATAGGATGAGGTCTTCCCCACGAACTTCTTTTACCGACGAGATGGTTCCTCGAAGGCGTGACTCTCCATCGTATACTGCTCGGCGTCTGAATGATATGAGGGATGTGGACTCTGGACAGGAGCATGGGCATCCAAGGACTCTTTCTATCAGAAGAAGTCCACCTGATCGGGTATTTACTAGAAACAATAGGAGACTTGAGATGTTAGATCGTCGGGAGAGGGCTGATGGTGATGACTACTTTGATGGGCCAATACACACTGGCAGGTTTCCTGAGCTTCGTAGTGGTGGAAGTACTGATGAGAGAAGGAAGTATGGCGAGAGGCGAGGAGGACCTGCTCGTTCTTTTCGTCCTTCTTATAACAGCGAAAATGACACGTACCGTTTCAACCAAGATGGTGGCCCTAGGCCTTTTAGGTTCTATGCAGAAGCAGATGAAGAATTTGTTGAAAGAAATAACACCAGGGAAAGAGAATTTGATGCAAATATCAAGGATCGACCTTTACCTAGGCGAATGAGAAATGTTGAGGAGCAAGATGGTAATTTTAGACAGAGTGGGCAAGTTTGGCATGAAGAGGGATTTGACGTCTCTAGATTGAAAAGAAGAAGATTTTGATTTTGTGGCTCACTGCACCTGGAATATCAGCAGCTGTGCTGTGGGAAACACTGTTTCCGCATCGCTCAGATCCTGTAAAAGAATTCGTGGTCCTTACAGGTACAGGTAATGTGTTGCGTGTAATGAGGAACATATACCGACTTGGGATTGCATCTGGACGAATGAGAAATGTGTAGTATAAGAAGGTGGCTCTAGACACAGTGGAGTCTGTCCTGAACGGGTGTTAATATCTCCTGATTGAAAAGAAGCAGAATTTCACTTAATATCTCAATGAACATCTCATCTTTTTTGGAAGTATGCGTTTATGCATTTTTTTTTGCTCCAGAGAAAGAAATCTTTTTGCTAGTAAGCCGTCCAAGGAACGTGCTTTTTACCATTGCTGCCTGCAATTTGTTCTTTTGGAGGAGAAAACTACTTGTTTAAGATGCTCTAGACTGTGCTGACTTGAAAACTAGTTTAAGATGCTACTACTATGCCCGACTTGAACAATACTAGTTTATGGTGCTACTATGCTGGCCTGAACACAACTAGTTTAAGGTGCTAATATGCTGGCTTTGTAAAGCTTCTGGGGTAAACGACACTGAGTTTTGTGGGTTTACAAGTGTTTAACCAGCACTGTGTTCTCTGATGTCCAAGGTGAATTATGCAGGTTAAGTATGACATATCAATAACACCATCTATGAGACTAAATATCATTGAGATGGATGTGCACCCTACATTTTCATTTCTTGAGATGTCGTACCTGTCCTCTTTTAACTTCTTTTTGGTTTTAACTATTCGTATCTGAAGCCACCGGCTCAATTAATCCTGATTTGAGCGTGGTTTACAAGTTAGAGAAAGTGATTGATGATGGAGAATTGTCCAAGGTGAATTATGCTGGTTTAAGGCATATGATATAACAATAGCACCATCTCTGAGACCAAATATCATTGATATGGATGTGCTTCCTACAGCTTTTTCCTCTTGAGACATTGTCCATTTCCCTCTTTTAACCTTTTTTGGTTTAACTATTTGGCATTTGAAGCACTGGCTCAACTTAATAGGATTTGCTACGCGACTCATTGAAGGGGTAAAGATAGAGAGGATGTTTCCAATAGACCAAGCCTCGCAAACAAATAGTTTGAAATTGCTCTTGATAACTAAGAAGTTTGCAGAAAATTGCAATAGAGAAATATTAACAGAGACTGAGATGGACCTTTTCTGCCTAGTTACGAAACCATCTAAGAAAATCTATATAAAGGTATCTAATTATAGAAAGATATGTTTGACTACTATCTACTTGGTATAGCTGGATGAGGGAAATTCCTAAGTGAATCACGGATAATAGATCTAAATTCGAAGTGGTTACCTCACACTAATTAAGTTTATTTCTTTGCTTCGAAGTAATAATGAAACTGTCCAAGTGAGATAAATTTCATTTTCGATAATCTCTTTATTGAGTTAAGAGTATATTCTTCTCGTTATTTCTTTTTAAAGTGTTTTTCACAACCTCTAAAGAAAGATACTAATCTAATATCCTTAATCATAAAGCGTTTACCTAGGCTTACTACTCGCCTAATTTTAAATGATGGACTTGGAACCGGATTGTGGCAGGTAGGTGCACGAATAATATAGGAATTGAGCGTATTTTCCAATGTGAGAGGAATTCGCCCTAAGGCATGGGAAGACCTATAAAAAAGAAAGAGAGAACTCAAAGAGCAACTGCAACCTAAGAGCGGATAATAGTAGCGGATATATCGCTTTCTGTTTTCGCTTAATCTGTGCAACTAATCGACGATCGAAATTGGAAAAGAGATACGAACGAAGAGGAATAACCAATCGATGAAAGAACATGAACCCATTTTGTTTCAATAGAGGTTTATCAAAAGCCTCTCAAAAGTGATCTGATACCTTTTTTCCCTTGGTCTGGGAGGTAGGTTATGTAGGCGACTAGTGTTCATAGGTTGCTCGATCAGGCGAAACAACAATTTTACGTATGCCTCAGATTGCCATTAGACCTTATATTTATCAGATTGTATAGTTCCACTAACGAGAATAGTACGGATAGATTTGGCGAAAAAAAGGCAATTAATGACTTTTTATTTTTGTCCAATGTTGTTAAAATGTGAAATATTTTAAAACAATATAAGTTTGTCACAATTAACATTTGGCACCGAAGGATACATAGAAGTACGACATTAAGATAAAGCGTTTGTCACGACCTCAAATCCTAACAGGTTGTGATGACGCCTATCGTGAAATTTTTTCAGATTAAGTTATGAGAAGATTAAGGTAACATTAAGTTTCATAACACGTATGAGAAGATTAAGGTAAAATTTTTCTCCTCTTTTTAATTATGACTGACATAATGAAAAGAAAATTCGTTGCCCTTGAAATTTCGGGCAAGAACTATATGACATGGGTGTTGGATGCTGAAATCCATTTAGATACAATGGGTCTTGGAGACGCCATTAAAGATAAAAATAAAGCATCTACCCAAAACTGTGCTAAGACTTTGATTTTCTTGCGCCATCACATTGATGAAGGGTTGAAAATAGAATATATCACAGTCAAATATCCACTTGTTTTGTGGAATGACTTAAAAGAAAGATATGACAACTTAAAGTTGGTCACTCTTCCACAAGTACGATATGATTGGCTCATCTGAGGCTCCAAGACTTTAAGTATGTTTCTGAATATAATTCTGCAATGTTCAGAATTACTTCTAAATTGAAACTCTGTGGAGATACTATCATCGACTATGATATGCTTGAAAAAACGTTCACAATGTTTCATGCCTCAAATATGGTCTTGCAATAACAATACCGAGAGAAAGGTTTCAAGAAGTACTCTGAGTTGATTTCTCTTTTCCTTGTGGCTGAACGAAATAACGACTTGCTCATGAGAAATCACGAAAATCGACCCACTGGGTCTACACTATTGCCTGAAGGGGATCAGGTGTATTCCCATTATGCTAAGCGTGGGAAAGGCCGTAGCTCTATTAATGGTCGTGGTCTTGGTCGTGGCCGTGGATAAGAAAGAAATTTTCCTGGTGTTAATCACCCCCTAAAGAAAAATAACCACCAAAAGTGGAAAGGGAAAAATAAGAAGCCAAAGGCAAATGGTTCAGAAACTGAATGTTAGCGTTGCGGTGGAAAAGAGCATTGGGTAAATATTTGTCGTGTACCAAGCAGAGGCGGATCCAGGATTTAAATTCTATAGGTTCAATTTTTAAGATTTCTAACCTTGAACCCATTATATATTTAAAGTTATGGGTTCAAAGCTATTATTTTTGCAATTTTAATAAATTTTTACACATAAATTTCTACTCCGTGTCGAAAGTTGAGGGTTCAATTGAACCCGTAACTCTCACACTGGATCCGCCTCTGGTACCAAGACATTTGGTTGAACTTTATCAAGCATCTCTAAAGAATAAAGGCCATGAAACCAATTTTGTCAGACTTTTTTGAGCACTCTAATGGAAAAATAGACCACTTGATCGGTGATAGATCCATGGTTAAAGATAATTGAGTAGTTTGATTATAATAATTTTTTTGTTTTGCGCAGTAGTTAGTGAATAAACATCATGTAATTATTATTCTTTACAAGAGTAGTACTCACTAGTTTTATTTGTTTTATGATATAATATTAATTCGTTTTGATTAAATAATTATATAATTACTATTTTATCATAATGCACTATTTATATTTGTATTATAAATTAGGCTATCATTGGACATATCCCTCCATTTGTATTAATTTAGTGCCAACAGCTATAAGTACAAACAATTTAGTATTTTTTCGCAATCTTTCAATAATACACTAGTTAAGTTATTAGCTACAGTAAAAAAAAAAAAAACTCGTTAGAACTTCTGTTTATACTTTTTCTCGTAAGTATTAGCTACAGTTAGAAGTTATTAGCTACAATAAAAAAATAAAAAAAATAAAAAAGTTCTGAATAGTACAAATCTCTTTGCAATCTGAATAGCTAAAAGTTATTTTCTCGTAAGTACGAAACTCTTTGCAATCTTTCAACAGTAGCTACAGTTAGAGTTATTAGCTACAATTAAAAAAGAAAAAGATCTCGTTACAGTGTACACTATAAATAGTACAAATCTCTTCACAATATTTCAACAGTACACTACTTTTTTCTCTCGTTCTAACAGTAGTCATTAGGCGAGCAGTCCTTTGTGATGATAGTATTACGATTTACATTGGGTTTATCAATATATTAGCTATATTAAAATACTAATGTTTATTCGTATATTTTTTTTGTATGTCAAACCATGAGAAGCAAATATGGATATCTCACAAAGCAAAGTTGGATCAAAGTTCAATTATAGAAATATTTGCTTAGTTGATTCATGTACGACACATACAATATTCAAAGAGAAGAAATATTTCTCTCATTTAAGTATGTGTAAGACAGACGTTATTATGATTTCTGGTAGTAGTAAATTAATTGAAGGCTATGGAAGAGCTACTTTAATTCTGCCTAAGGGAACAATACTTATCATAGAGAATGCAATGTTCTCCTCCAAATCTAAGAGAAACTTGTTGAGTTTTAAAGATATCCGCCGAAATGGATATCATATTGAGACAATAGATAAGAATAATCTTGAATATCTCATCATTACCAAGAATGTCTCTGGCCAAAAGATGGTTATTGAGAAGTTCCCATCTATATCTTGTAGCCTGTATTGGACAAGAATTAGTGCAATTGAGGCACTTTCTACTGTAAACCAAAATGTTACTGATTCCAATACTTTTGTACTTTGGCATGATCGATTGGAACATCCTGGATCAATTATGATGAGACGAGTTATAGAAAACTCAAATGGGAATCCATTAAAGAATTTAAAGATTCTTTTAAATAATGAATTTTCTTGCACTTCTTGTTATCAAGGCAAGTTAATTATAAGACCATCACCAACAAATGTTGGGATTGAGTCCCCTGCGTTTTTGGAACGTAAACAAGGGGACATTTGTTGACCTATTCACCCACCTAGTGGGTCGTTTAGATATTTTATGGTCTTAATATTTGCATCCTCTAGATGGTCTCATGTGTGTCTATTGTCATCTCGCAACCTCACGTTTGTAAAATTTATGGCACAAATAATTCGATTACGGGAGAAATTCTCCGGTAATCCAATTAAGTCTATTAGACTTGATAATGTTGCTGAGTTTTCATCCCAAGCATTTAATGATTATTGCTTATCAATCGGGATAAAAGTGAAACGTCCTGTAGCTCATGTTCACACTTAAAATGGCCTTGCAGAGTCTTTAATTAAACGACTGCAATTGATAGCAAGACCGTTACTCATGAAAACGAGGTTGCCCACTTCTGTTTGGGGTCACGCCATTTTGCATGCAGCAATGCTAGTTCGTCTCAGAACGACAAATTATCATAAATATTCCCTATTGTAATTAGTTTTGGGTCATGAACCTAATATATCCCATCTAAGAATTTTTGGATGCGCAGTATATGTGCCTGTAGCACCGCCATATCGCACCAAAATGGGTCCCCGAAGAAGGTTTGGAATATATGTTGGGTTTGAATCACCCTCCATTATTCGCTATCTTGAAACATTAACGGGGGATTTATTCACTGCTCGATTTGCAGACTATTGATTCGATGAAACACTTTTCCCAAAATTAGGGGGAGAAAATGGTTAAACCAAATGGAAAATTTTGTGGAAAAATCCATCATTGTCTCATCTTGATCCACGTACCTCTATTTGTGAAAAAGAAGTGCAAAAGATTATCCATTTACAAAGAATAAAAAATCAAATGCTAGACGCATTTACAGATCTGAAAAGGATAACAAAATCACATATCCATGTAGAGAATGTTCCAGTCCGTATTGATGTTCCTATTGGACAATCTTCTAGTGTCATAGCTAATGAGTCAAAAGCACGCCTAAAACGTGGCAGATCATTGGGTTCTAAGGATCGAAATCCTAGAAAAAAAAATAAATGATCAAAATGACACTACGAAAGAGTCTCATGAAGAAATCCACGATTTAATAAATTTTGAGATTCATGAGGAAACCACTGAGCCCGAGACTTAAGAAAACAAGGAACTATCAATAAATCCAATCGACATTGAGACAAATTTGAATCGAGTGGATATAATGGTGGATTATGTCTTTCCATATAATGTTGCATCTAGAATTGTGCAAGATAGTGAGGATCTTGAACCTCAATCTGTTGGAGAATGTCGACAAAGACGTGATTGGCCAAAATGGCAAGAAGCAACCCAATCAGAATTGACTTCACTTGCGAAACGTGAAGTTTTTGGACATGTAATCCAAACACCTAATGGTGTTAAGCCTGTTGGCTATAAATAGGTCTTTGTACGCAAGAGGAATGAGAAAACTGAGGTACAAAGATATAAGTCACTCCTTGTTGCACAAGGATTTCACAAAGGCCTGGTGTCGATTATGAAGAGACATATTCACCCGTTATGGACGTTATAACGCTCCGTTATCTCGTTAGGTTTGTTTTTCATGAAAAGCTTGACATGCATTTAATGGATGTGGTTACTGCCTACCTTTATGGCTTACTTGATAATGAGATATACATGAAAATTCCCGAGGGATTTAAAATGCCTAACGCACATAATTCAAAGTCCCAGGAAATATTTTCAATCAAATTGCAAAAATCTTTGTATGTTCTAAAGCAATCAGGACGTATGTGGTATAATCATCTTAGTGAGTATTTATTAAAGGAAGGTTATATAAATGATGCCATTTGTCCATGTGTTTTTATAAAGAAAACAACATCGGAATTTGTTGTACTTGCCGTATATGTTGATGACATAAACCTTATTGGAGCTCCTATAGAACTCCAAAGGGCAATTGATTATTTAAAGAAAGAATTCGAGATGACAGATCTCAGAAATACAAAATTATGTCTCGGTTTGCAAATTGAACATATGGCAAACGAAATTTTTGTTCATCAATCTTCCTACATAGAAAAGGTACTAAAACGGTTTTACATGGATGAAGCACATCCATTAAGTACTCCAATGGTTGTTCGAAAATTGATGTGAATAAGGATCCATTACGACCTCAAGAAGATAATGAAGATCTACTTGGTCCTGAAATACCATATCTTAGTGCAATTGGTGCACTAATGTATCTTGCTAATACAACAAGGCCTGACATAACTTTCTCAGTTAATGTCTTAGCAAAATATAGCTCTGCTCCTACAAGGAGACATTGTAATAGGATCAAACACATATTGAGGTATCTAAAAGGGACTATCGATATGTGTTTATTTTATGAAAATAGTTGCAGTCCCGATCTTGTTGGTTATGCCGATGCTGGGTATTTATCTGACCCACACAGGACCCGATCTCAAAGAGGTTATGTGTTTACCTGTGGAGGCACTGCCATATCTTGGGGATCGACTAAGCAATCAATTGTGGCCACTTCATCTAATCATGTTGAGATAATTTCTATTCATGAAGCAAGTCGATAATGTGTGTGGTTGAGGTCTATAATACATCTTATTCGAGATAAATGTGGTTTGAAGTGTGACAAACTACCCACGATTTTGTATGAAGATAATGCAACATGCATAGCCCAATTGAATGGAGGATTCATAAAGGGAGATAGGACAAAACACATTTCACCAAAGTTATTTTTCACACATGATCTTTAAAAGAATGGTGATATCAATGTGCAACAGATTCGTTCAAATGATAATATGGCTGATTTTTTCACAAAATCTCTACCGACGTCAACCTTCAAGAAGCAAGTGTACAAGATTGAGATGTGAAGGCTCAAGGATGTGAATTGATGCTCTCATCAGAGTGAGTTAATGCGCGTTGCACTCTTATTCCCTTACAAGGTTTTGTCCCACTGATTTTTCCTTGTAAGGTTTTTAACGAGGCAACCAAAAAGCGCATTTCTAAACATGTGTTCTCTTTTTTCTTTTCTAGAATTTTTTTCCCATTGGGTTTTATTTTAGTTAAGGTTTTAACGAGGCACATTACTTATTGAATAGACATTCAAGGGGGAGTGTTATGAATAGAATTGTAATCAAAGTGAATGTCTATCTTTTAGAGAGTTTTATTTTGTGGCTAAGTCATTTTCTCCTATAAATAGAGGGGTTTTACCCCATTGTAAATCATCCCAAAATTCAATAAAAATTTCCTCTCTCTATTTCTCTGCAATATTGTTCTTCTTTTGTTATTGTTTCATAACAACTTGTATATACAATGCAATTTTTTGACGAAGGGTGATCAGTTGACCACCGTTAAGGATATGTACCTTCGCCCCTGTCACGACCCCAAATCTAAACTAGCCGTGATGACGCCTATTGTGATACTAGGATAGCCAATTCACTGAAAATAACATAATGGTTTTCCATTTAATACATAAATTATATGATGTTTCATAACAATTTTCGCTTTTAAGCATTTCAAAACAATAAAAGTGATCTGATCATCTAAACACAACCCCAACATCTGGAGTCAACCGTCATGAGCATCTAAGAAGCAATACAGTCTGGTACTAATTCTTTACTGCAACAAGTCTGGGAAGTAATGTAAAAATGACAGAGTAAGAAGGATAAAGGGTAGGGCTGCGGACGCTGAGCAGCTACCTCACAATCTTCGAACAATGCTCCAAATGGGGTAGATCAACTATCGCTCTGTCCCGGTACCTGAATCTGCACACAAGGTGAAGGGAGTAATGTGAGTACGCCAACTCAGTAAGTAACAACCATAACTAAAGACTTGAGTGCAGTGACGAGCATTTAAAGATCATGTAAAGCCTTATAATAAGCAACCGTGAAAAATAGCTTTAGTCGAGTCAGAAATCTACATTTCCGAATATTTCATAAAAATCTCCAGTTTTCCATTACTATCTCGTATAAAACATTTGTTGACGTTTTCATTAGAGGCTTAGTATAAAGAATAGTGAAAACAGTAATTTCATAAAAATATCAGCCTCTCGGGCACAGTGTCACTCACAAATAAAGCCTCTCGGGCAAGCCTCTCAGTCACTCATGACTCCACTCTCATAAGTCAAGCTCACACTCAGCACTCTCACTCAACAGGTACAATATAACAACCGCTGCGGCGCGCAACCCGATCCATATAATAACCCGCTGCGGTGTGCATCCCGATCCATAATAGTAACCCGCTGCGGCGTGCAACTCGATCCATAATAGTTGACTGCGCTCACTAGGGGTATACAGACTCCTGGAGGGGCTCCTACAGCCCAAGCTCTATATCGTTGCAGCGTGCAGCCCGATCCAATATATATATATATATATATATATATATATATATATATATATATATATATATATATATATAGCTGCAGCGTGCAACCCGATCCACATCTCGCTGCGGCGTGCAGCCTGATCCATATATAGATGTATATAGTGCTGAGGCGTGCAGCCCGATCCCTATCTATCCTCACAAGTCTGGCTCTCGGCCTCACTCATTCATCCTCACAAGCCACTCGGGCAACTCATCACAAATCACGGGGACTCAACCCAAATTATCTTCATTATTCTAAAACAGGGTGATAAACAGTAATAAACAGTGAACATGTATAAATCATGACTGAGTTCATATTTTCTATCAAAATAGTGTGAGGACAGTAGTAAAAATACCCCTGAGGGTCTAAACAGGTCGGCACAAGGCCCCAAACACGGCGTACAACCCAAAACATAGTATAAATCTCTAAAATACAGGATATCATATGATTTCAAATCAAACAAGCGGCGAAATAGTCGCTACGGGACGGACCAAGTCACAATCCCTATAGGTGCACACCCACATGCCCGTCACCTAGCATGCGCGTCACCTCATTTATCTAAACAATATGAAATACCGGGGTTTCATACCCTCAGGTCTAGATTTACAATTGTTACATACCTCGAACCTGCCCAAATACTAATCCGCGATGCTCTTGCTCCTCGAATCGACCTCCAATCGCTCCAAATCTAACCAAAAACGGATTAATATTATCAATATATGCTAGGGAAACGAAACCCATTCGAAAATTATCAAGATTAAGCACACATTCCGAAATTGGCCAAACCCGACCCCTAGGCCCACGTCTCGGAACTCGATAAAAATTACACCACAAGAACCCTCATACTTCCCCAAGTTTATACATACCAAGAACATCAAAATCGGACCTCAAATGGCCCCTCAAATCCCCACTCAAAGGTCTCCAAATCATAAGCCCTAATTCCCCAATTTAGGTACTAATTCCCATGAATTCACCCCTAATTAGCCAAATAATCACATATAAACGAGTTTATAGTCCAAAAGTCTTACCTCCACGAAGAACCCTCGAATTTCCTCTTCAAAACCCCTCAAAGAGCTTCAAACCCGAGCAAAAATGGTGGAAGAATGACCCAAAAATCGCTAAGGGTCCTATTTATATTTTTTGCCCAGCGATGACCGCACCTGCGCGTTTCATTTAAAAGACCAACTCTCGCACTTGCGACCAAGCCTCCGCACCTGTGACTCCACAGGTGCGGCAAATCACCCGCACCTGCGACCTCTCACCAGCCTGGCCATCTCCGCACCTGCGCAAGGCTCCTCGCACCTGCGGCTTCCCTTCCGCAGGTGCGACCACACTAGCAACACAACACCAGCATCATTTTCTGTTGTATTTTCCAACTTTAAATCTTCCGATGACCCTCCGAACTCACCCCGAGACCCTCGGGTCCTCGAACAAAAGTACCAACAAGTCATAAATGATCACCCGGACTTCGTCGAACCCTCGGAACACCCAAAATAACTTCGAAACACCAATTCAACTCATGATTCAAGCCTAAGAATCTTCAAACTTCCAAAAATCGCCAACGATGCCGAAACTAACCAAACCTCGTCCGATTGACCTAAAAATTTGCACACACATACAAAATGACGCTACGAACCTGTTCCAACTTCCGGAATCCCATTCTGACCCCAATAACTAATTTTCCATTGTCGACCGGAAATTGCCAAAAACTCAATTTCGCTAATTCAAGCCTAATGCTACTCCAGACATCGAAACAACTTCCGAACACACTCCTAAGTCCCAAATCACCTAAAGAAGTTATCCGAGCCATAAAATCCACATTCCAAGGTCGTTCACCTAATAATCAACTCCCGGTTGACTTTTCTAACCATAAGGCCAATTTAAGAGACTAAGTGTCTCATTTCTCACCACGACCACCCCGAACCCGAACCAACCGAATCAACACAACATAAATAGTCCATACAACATGTGATAAAGCAGAAACATAGGAAACATGGCTAATCTCACAGAGCGACTGATCGGGTCGTTACATTCTCCCCCACTTAAACATATGTTCGTCCTCGAACGTGCCCACATTTGTTCCAAAAACCACCAAAATTGCCATGTAACTTATCACGCACATACCCGGGGGTGTGCCCACGGCATCCTATCCCATATAGGTCCAATATCACAACACAACTAAAATTTCGAAATCCAACCTGACCCATAAATCTTAGAACCAATTTTCCATTTCTGAAATAATTTATAAGATCAAAATTCCACAACTATAGACTGAATAAGTCTGAACACGCTGTACCAAGCCATATCTGTAGCCCAAGATGTAATCATATAATATACCGCATGACTCAAACACTCACATCGAATAACTCCTAATCACCATAGCTGCTCAAGACAACCCAATACCGGTACATAACCTCTTATCTAGCAATGCCTCGCTCTATCACTTTCATATACCGCCGACGACGAAAGAAACGCGTAGAAACTAGCAACCATTCGTCCAATCAACCAGTCATGGAGATCCCCCTTTTTCCGACAGGAACTATAGTAGATTTCCAAGCCTGCTTCTGATATCATCCTTCCAGCTATGCTATAGTCAATACTGACAGTATGCATTCTAGGTCCAATGACCTCTTCTCATCCAACACGACCACTCTGATGATGCGACACATCAATACAATCCAAACCCATAACCTGTGCAACTCGTGCACTCAATAACAACATCCCACGAACTCAAATCATAGAAAAGATTCACACGAGAGGACTATCCTGCCATTAACAATTACCATCACAACACCATGCTAAAAACCTGGCACACATCGTAAAAATCAAAACACACGAACCTAAAACCAAGGATCATACCTCCACATAACTCCGCTACAATGCGTGATCCCCTCCAAACCTTGGTCCACATGAAATACTTTAAGCCACCTTGCTCGAAATCAATAACCGTGCGCAATTCGACATCAAGTATTCCAAGTGCATTGCCATAATCACGGGGGAATCAGACGATACCATGCCACATGCATCAGAAAGAACATAACCAATACGTCTCAATCCCTCAATACCCAATTACTTGCCTTACTCAAATCCCGCCATAAAGACCAAATAAATCCGCACCATATGTGCATATAACCAACAGTCACCACTCCTCGCGACACCAAAGGGTAACTCATAGATCACTCCAGAATATGAATAAACTCAATGAAAATCGAATGGTACATCCCCCAGCAATAGCAATTCGGAGTCAACAATTCTGACTCGGTGTAGAACACACACCCATCCTGGGCCTACCAATAACCCTAAATCAACTCTGGTCACCCACAACAAATAGATAACTCTTCGAAGGTTCACAATGACTGAATCATGGCGTTTACTAACATCTGACTAGCTTTGCTCGCATCCTCACATTCCACAACTACTCTCAGTCTTGAAGTCCATGAAGCGCACAAATTACCATATCTGATCCCAACTCCACCGCTCGAATATAAATAACACACCTCTAATACTCAATCATTCCACGAGGAATACCCCTATAATTCTGTCGTTCCACCAAGCAACCTTGAATATCCGCAATCGATCTAACAAGAGAGCGCCGCAATACCAATGAAGCACCCTTAACTCCACACATTGCCCTTTCTGAAATGTATACCCTCATCAAACCACCCAATAGTGATATCATCTATCTAGCCGTCTGAAACTGCCAATGTTGTCTAAGACTTTTCGACCTTCCTTCCAAAACTGAACCGTGACCTCACATACGCAAATCTCAACTCTACCCAACATACCGCATACGCCATGCCATCCTATGACAAATATGGGAACTTCATGATCCCTCCCGAGCCACAAGCTACTACGTACCCAACTATCCAAAAACTTTCCATTTGATCCCGTTTAGAAGTAAAAGCACTATACATCACCTGCACCTCACGCCAGTAGAAAATATACATCTCTAACCGTGGTAGAAACCATTAGGAACTATCCGAATCCCATTTTGTACAACACTAAACCGTCAGGCATGAACCCTTCTAACTCGACCAAGCTACGCAGGTCACCAAAACCCAAGAGCATTGCTAAGAAACACATGTAAGAACTCACTACCTCATAAGCACCCAAAGGACTAATCATAACCCTTACCATGCCGACCCGACCTACTACCAAGCTGTCCTATTAATCCAAGTTCCTCCTGAATCACCTTCGAATTGATACCTCTCCTTGCCATAATACCGCAAATGCTCAACCTAGACTCACCACATGAGACCCAAGCATAAGACCGTACCATCGAAGGCTCATAAGCCGCTGGATACTCTCTCAAATATCCCCAAAAGTGCCACATTCAAAATACTTACCCTGAAAAGAATTCATGCGAATCTAAAGCCATTACCTTCACTTTCCCGATATTGATAGATAGAATCCATGATAATGTAGAGACGCCACAAGTCTTGACACCCTCCAGGAAGTCTCAGTTCTATCCCAATACACACCTTGAAGATCTTCAATTTCTACATATAACCTTGAATCCGTCAGAACCATTCTCGAGAGTCATCCACTCTACGCAAATTTCAATTACACTGACCAAGCAGACAGAACGACCTGACTCCATTTGCACACCACTTACTACGAAAGTAATCCACACACTTGAAGCAACAAGAAAATTCATACACTTCACACACTACACGTTTTACAATTACAACTCAATCATTCAATAAAATCCATTTACCCATAGAGTACATTATAACCTGTATCGAAGAATTTCCATTACTCGAGTCATTCCCAGACTCCACCTCTACAGGTCATATCTAGTTCACCAATATACCTCGAACGAAAACCGATACAACACATAATCGTGATATCACCTTATCATTAACGGACTCCCCCACTTGGCTCAAAGCCAAAGATCAGGACAAACAATAACTCATAATGCCCTTACGCTATCACTGCCACGTACTGTGGTGAGATTCAACTAAATCCTTCATAATCTCATATGACACAACCCATCTAACACCTCAAATCGTATGCAATTCTCGCATTCACCATTGTAATGGTCATGCCAACTCCTACAAGCGATCTAAACTCAAGTTGCAACATATATCGATTACTGATAAAATAGGACTTGATACAAAACCACCTAAGGATCACACCACCTCAAGACACCCCGCGGGAAATAACCTCGCCTGCTTAGCCTCAAACTGACCTCTATCTATACCCTTCCAAAAATCGTAGCTATTACACCATCACTTTATCCTTCTGCATCTAAACACAACCAACGCCTACCCTCGAGGCATCACGATATGCGGTATAAGAATCCTAAAGCTGATGGTAGAACTAACACTGGAGTTGTGGTCAAAGAAAATCTTGAGCTCCTGGGAGCTCTACCCACACTCCTTTGACCACATGGATACCCTCACTAGAAACCACGTGTCTCAAGAATGCTACTGAATTGAGCCAAAAATTCACACTCGGAGAACTTTGCATAAAGTTTCCCTCCCTCAATCTCTGCAATAAAACTCTCAAATTCTGAGCATGCTCCTCCTGGCCACGAGAATATACTAGGATGTCATCAATGAACACAATAACAAGGGAATCCAAGGACGACTGAGACATGCCGTTTGTCAAATGCATGAACGCTGCTGGGCCATTGGCCATCCCAAAAGACATCACCAGGAACTCATAACACAACAGAAAGATCTGCTTCACTCTACACCTAAACAACATGAGAGGTCTTCCAATACACTCAATACTCGAGGCCATATGCCAACTCCTGACCGAAGTTAAACACTCAATAGTTCTTGCTACATATCTGGCCAATCCCTTTTTGTCACAATCAAGCAATATGAACACATCTCACCATCCAATCACACTCATCACATCGTCATCTAGTCACAAAGTCCCATCAATAGGGATACAAACGGACATATAAGTCCCCAAACATGTGCTCACATAACGAAATCTCGGCACTCAAGCCTCAGACAAAATCCGGCCTCAAGTCCTCCAGACTAGCCCATTATCAACATGCTAAAAATCACATCCCATTCATGTAAGTCACAAGCCGTCGATGCACAGCTGATAGTGAGCGCTCACGTGCGCGTTCGAATACATGAAAGGAATTTAAGGAGTTACGCTTTTGGCTGAATAAATGGATTCGCACGACAAAAATTCAAGAATGTGAGATTTTTCCTAAGGGTTCTGCAGCCTCTCGAAGATAAGTACAGACGTCTCCGTACCGATCCGCAAGACTCTACTAAACCTACTCATGACCGGTGAGTCATATGTATCCTAGGCTCTGATACCAACTTGTCACAGCCCCAAATCTAAACTGGCCGTGATGACGCCTATCGTGATACTAGGCTAGCCAATTCACTGAAAATCCTAGAATGGTTTTCCATTTAATACATAAATTATCTGATATTTCATAACAATTTCCGCTTTTAAGCATTTCAAAACAATAAAAGTGATCTGATCATCTAAACACAACCCCAACATCTAGAGTCAACCGTCATGAGCATCTAAGAAGCAATACAGTATGCTACTAATTCTTTACTACAACAAGTATGGGAAGTAATGTAAGAATGACATAGTAAGAATGAGAAAGGGTAGGGTTGCGGACGCCGAGCAGCTACCTCACAATCTCCGAACAATGCTCCAAATGGGGTAGATCAACTATCGCTCTGCCCCGATACCTGAATCTGCACATAAGGTGCAGGGAGTAACGTGAGTACGCCAACTCAGTAAGTAACAACCATAACTAAAGACTTGAGTGCAATGACGAGCATTTAAAGATCATGTAAAGCCTTATAATAAGCAACAATGAAAAATAGCTTTAATCGAGTCAGAAATCTACATTTCCGAATATTTCATAAAAATCTCTAGTTTTCCATTACTATCTCGTATAAAACATTTGTTCACGTTTTCATTAGAGGCTCAGTGTAAATAAGAGTGAAAACAGTAGTTTAATAAAAATATCAGCCTCTCGGGCACAGTGTCACTCAGAAATAAAGCCTATCGGGCAAGCCTCTCAGTCACTCATGACTCCACTCTCATAAGTCAAGCTCACACTCATGACTCTCACTCAACATGTACCATATAACAACCGATGCAGAGCGCAACCCGATCCATATAATAACCTGCTGCGGCGTGCATCCCGATCCATAATAGTAACCCGTTGCGGCGTGCAACCCAATCCATAATAGTCGACTGTGCTCACTGGGGGTATACAGACTCCTGGAGGGGCTCCTATAGCTCAAGCGCTATATCGCTGAGTCGTGCAGCCCGATCCACATATCTCGCTGCATCATGCAACCCGATCCATATATTGATGTATATAGTGCTGCGGCGTGCAACCCGATCCCTATCTATCCTCACAAGTTTGGCTCTCGGCCTCACTCAGTCATCCTCACAAGCCACTCAGGCAGCTCATCACAAATCACGGGGAACTCAGCCCAACTCACCACAAATCACAGGGACTTAGCCCAAATTATCTTTCATTATTCTAAAACAGGGTGATAAACAGTGAACATGTATAAAACATGGCCGAGTTCATATTTTCTATCAAAATAGTGTGAGGACAGTAGTAAAAATACCCCTGAAAGTCTAAACAGGTCGGCACAAGGCCCCAAACATGGCGTACAACCCAAAGCATAGTATAAATCTCTAAAATACAGGATATCATATGATTTCAAATCAAACAAGCGGCGTAATAGTCACATTGAGACGGACCAAGTCACAATCCCTACAGGTGCACGCCCACACGCCCGTCACCTAGCATGCACATCACCTCATTTATCAAAACAATATGAAAGACCGAGGTTTCATACCCTCAGGTCTAGATTTAAAATCGTTACTTACCTCGAGCCGACCCAAATACTAATCCGCGATGCTCTTGCTCCTCGAATCGACCTACGATCGCTCAAAATCTAGCCAAAATCAGATTAATATTATCAATATATGCTAGGGAGACGAAACCCATTCGAAAATTATCAAGATTAAACTCAAATTTCAAAATTGACCAAACCCGACCCCCGGTCCCACGTCTCGAAACTCGATAAAAATCACACCACAAGAATCCTCATCCTTCCCCGAGTCAATACATACCAAGAACATCAAAATCAGACCTCAAATGACCCCTCAAATCCCCCCTCAAAGGTCTCCAAATCATAAGCCCTAATTCCCCAATTTAGGTACTAATTCCCATGAATTTCACCCCTAATTAGCCAAATAATCACATATAAACGAGTTTATAGTCCAAAAGTCTTACCTCCACGAAGAACCCTCGAATTTCCTCTTCAAAACCCTTTAAAAAGCTTCAAACCCGAGTAAAAAAGGTGGAAGAATGACCCAAAAATCTCCAAGGGTCCTATTTATATGTTCTGCCCAGTGATGACCGTACTTGCGGTCCTTTAATCGCACCTACGGATCCGCACCTGCGGTCCCAGGTGCACACCTACGCATTTCATTTAAAATACCAACTCTCGCACCTGCGACCTCTCACCAGCCTGGCCATCTCCGCACCTGCACAAGGCTCCTCGCACCTGCGTCGCACCTGCGGCTTCCCTTCCGCATGTGCGACCACACTAGCAACACAACACCATCAACATTTTCTGCTTCATTTTCCAACTTTAAACCTTCTGATGACCCTCTGAACTCACCCCGAGCCCCTCGGGACCTCGACCAAAAGTACCAACAATTCATAAATGATCACCCGGACTTAGTCGAACCTTCAGAACACCCAAAATAACTTCAAAACACCAATTAACTCATGATTCAAGCCTAAAAAATCTTCAAACTTCCAAAAATTGCCAACGATGCCGAAACTAACCAAACCTCGTCCGATTGACCTAAAAATTTGCACACACATCCAAAATGATGCTACAAACCTGTTCCAACTTCCGGAATCCCATTCCGACCCCGACAGCTAATTTTCCACATTCCGAAAACACTCATAAGTCCCAAATCACCTAAAAAGCTATCTGATCCATAAAATCCACATTCAGAGGTCGTTCACCTAATAGTCAACTCCCGATTGACTTTTCTAACCATAAGGCCAATAAAAGAGACTAAGTGTCTCATTTCTCACCACGACCACCCCAAACCTGAACCAACCGACTCAACACAACATAAATAGGTCATAAAACATGTGATAAAGCAGAAACAGGGGAAACATGGCTAATCTCACGGAACGACCGATCAGGTCGTTACAAACCCTGGTCTTAGGTCATCTATAAGATAAAGAACCTTCTTTATATTTTGGTTCTTGCTACACGTTAATTTAGAAATAAAATTGGAAATCATTCAAACTCAAATGCTCATTTTGTCTAAACAACATTAAAGAGAAAGAAAGTTACTCCCATATTTCAGTTTGCCTGACCCTATTTCCCAATTTTTTTTAATTCGTTTCAAGAAGAATGATCTCATTCTAGTAGTTTGTTTGGTCAAACTTCTCCAATCCTAGAAGCATTTTTTTCTTCTTCAAAAAGTATTTTTTTTCTAAGTTGAAGTGTTTGGCCACACTTTTGTAAGAAAATGAAGTTCTTTTGAGGAAAAGCAGAAGCAATTTTTGAGAAACAGAAAAAGTAGCTTCTCTCCAAGAATACTTTTTTGAAAAGCACTTTTGAGAAAAATACACTTAGAAGTAGTTTTTAAAAGCTTGGCCAAACACTAATTGTTGCTCATAAGTGACTTACAAACTAATTAACCAAATACAAACTGCTTCTCACCAAAAGTATTTCTAAAAAAAATATTTTTGAGAAAACTTACTTCTCAAAATAAGGTGATTTTTGCAGTTTGGCCAAACAGGCTAAAAATGTAGAACAACAACAACAACAACAACTCAGTATAATCTCACAAGTAGGGTTTGGGGGATAGTTGTTGGGTTTTGAAGCTTAATTTATCTTAAAAGTGGGTGAATGGAAAATGGAGAGAAAATAAAATATTTGAGTTTCACTCCTTGACAAAGGGACATTGTCCCGTATTGGAAGACGAAAAGACTTTTGATGGGTATATATACAATTTCACTTCTTCTAGCTCTTAAAGAGTGAAAAAGAAGGTAAGCCTCGCACACATTATGGCCATACATTATGGCCGTATTACGTAAACAACATGATAGCCCTTCTGAAGAGTTTCACCTCTTCGTTTAACCTTAACATGTTGGCTATAAATAACACACTATTCTCTCAGATTTTCCATACGAAATTCTGAAATCTCCTCCTTTCTTCTGCATTGTTTTAACTACAAA
The DNA here is from genome assembly GCA_005239495.1 of Nicotiana undulata. Lineage (NCBI taxonomy): Eukaryota > Viridiplantae > Streptophyta > Magnoliopsida > Solanales > Solanaceae > Nicotiana > Nicotiana undulata. The sequence continues at coordinate 40,355 of ML296180.1, forward strand.
GAAAGAAATAATAAGTATGATTTTCTACCAATCATTGTGTTTACTGAAACACTAGAGTTTGAAGTACCGCTACACCAATGTGTAATCTGTTCTATCCTGGGAGGAAATAATCCACAACCTTGGGTATTAGGAGGGGATTAAGTTCCTTAAGGAAACACTGTGAATTCAATGAGCTTAGATTAAATTCTGTTTCTTTTACATTTCTGTTTATACGTTATTATCCTTCTCTAAGATTATTTTACAAATACAGTATACTAACAAGCTTAAGGAACTTAATTTGTTTTTGTATTTGTGTTATACTTATGTTATGGAGACTAAAACCTTTGGTTTTCTACTCTCGTTTGGAGATTAAAACCTTCATGGCGATTTTCTACTCCATTGGAGATTAAAATCTACGTGATTTTCTACTCCAGTTTTCGGTTTGAAGATGTAAAAACTTCACCGTTTATTAAACGTTTTTTGTGTCATTCTTTCAGAAATGATGAATGACAATGAAAATCAGACTGTTCTGATGGTGACTGCCAATGCATCGATAAGCTGAACAACAACGACATTGGCACCAACAGATAAACCAAAATATTTTTCGGGATTTATTTCAAGCGGTGGCAACAAAAGATGTTCTTCTACTTGACGATTTTAAGTCTATAGAAGTTCATTAAGGAATGATAGGTTATAAGTACCTTCGTTTTATGTTTTGATGATCTAACAAACTTACTGTCAAGAACCAGATAAGGAACCTGATACACATCCTCAAGAACTTAAAGATCAACAAGTCTTCAGTTGGGGACACAGTTCAACTCTTCAGCGTCAAAGGAACAGTAGATGGAACATATAGCTACCAGTTCCTGAGATAAGGAACATGATACATGTCCTCAAGAACTTAAATATCAACAAGTCTCCAGTTGAGGACATAGTTCAACTCTTCAGCGTCAAAGGAACAACATAGGGAACAAATAGTTACCAGTTCACGAGGTGACCGTACTAGTCAACTCTTCACAGCTTTAAAGTTTCTTCCTGCACATGCTACAGTGCAGAAACAGTGCAACGATCAATTTTATGGGGAATGCTCTTTTCCTAACTTGCTTACATCATCCAAGTGATGTCACAAATGAGATATTAGCATCAAGAAAAGGAAAAACAAATTACTTGCACATTCAAGAACTCATCAAGCATTCTCTCAAGTCAGTGTCTATCTTGCAAGTGATTCTCAAAGGCATGAAGAACGAAGAACAACACAACCAAGGACCATATCCACATATTGAAGTTATCTTAAGTCCTTAGGTTTGTTGAGTCTTTGTTATTTGTTTTTCATTTGTAACTTCTTCCCAGCTTACTTAGAAGCATCTCTGTAGAAGATCTTTTGTAAATCATAAACCCTTATGTTTTTGTATTGGCTAGAGTTAGTCGAGTTGTAAAGTCTTTGTAATTAAGTTATTACAAAGTGGATTGTAATAGAGTGTTACAAGTTAGTGAGGGACTAAGAGGTTAATTCCTAGGTTACAATAGGTTGTAATCTAAAGTTGCTCAGTAGTGAAGTTGAAATCCTACAAAGGTAGGTCGTGGTTTTTGATCCCGTGTGCTGGGAGTTTTTCACATAAAACTCCATTGTGCCATTTATTTACTGCAGTGTGCGTGTGTTTTGTAGGAACTAATAGAGAACCTGGTCTCTATATAGTTTGGTGGACCCTCATATTCTATCAGGTTTGTGGAAACTGTTATAGGAAGACCAGGTCTCTATACAGTTTGGTGGACTCATACACTCTATAAATTGGTATCAGAATAGGTTCTTTCTAAAAGTTTAACACCTAGAAAGGATCCTCATCATGGATTCTCCACCAAACTTTGAGGAAGGAAAATCAACCTATAGACTCCCAAGATTCAACGACCAATATTATGGTTGGTGGAAAACAAGAATGCATGACTTCATTATGGCTGAAGACTCCGAGCTTTGGGACGTGATTTGTGATGGTCCCTTTGTCCCTATGAAGGCTGTTGGAGAGGGAAAAAAGACTGTTCCAAAGACAAGAAAAGAATACAATGGTGCTGACCGAAAAGCTCTTGAGAAGAACTTCAAGGCGAAGAAGATTCTTGTGTGTGGTATTGGACCAGACGAGTATAATCGTATCTCAGCTGTGAAATCTGCCAAGGAAATCTGGGAAGTTCTTGAAACGACTCACGAAGGGACTACTCAAGTAAAGCAATCCAAAATAGATATGCTGACAACTGAGTATGAACTCTTTAAAATGAAAGAGGATGAGTCCATTCAAGAGATGCATACCCGCTTCACCTCCATAATCAATGAGCTTCATTCACTTGGTGAAATCATTCCAACCAACAAGCTGGTACGGAAGATACTCAGTGTTCTACCAGGTTCCTGGGAGAGCAAGGTTAATGCTATCACTAAAGCCAAAGACCTGCATAAGCTGACTATTGACGAGCTTATTGGAAATCTCAAAACTTATGAGATGAAGTGAAAGAATGATATTGAAAGAAGAGAGCCCAGGAAGGAGAAGAACCTGGTTCTCAAGGCTTCCAACAAGGATTCAAGTGGTGATGAATCCGACATGGAGTATCTTACTCAAAGATTCCAAAAGATGATTCGAAAAAGTGGTGGGATTCCAAGGAAAGGAAGTTCCAGTAGGGATTCAAGGGAAATGATTGCTGTCATAAGTGTGAAAAGCCTGGACACTTCATTAAAGTCTGTCCTCTTCATAAGCAGGATCATTACAAAGCCAACGTTGAAAAGGCGGCTAAGAGGAACCAGGTCCCTGACAGAAAGTTCAAAAGAAGAGATGTTGCTGACAACATGGTGAAGCAATCCCTGGCTGATTGGGGAACTTCCTTCGGTGAATCTGAAGGTGAAGATGACCAAGGAGATGCATCTATGATGGTTGCTGACAATGAATCTTCAGAATATGAGTCAATCTTTGCATTCATGGACAAATCTGATGATGATGATGAGGACAAGGAGGAAGATGAGGTAAGTTTTCTTGATGTTCAAAGAATTTTGAAAACCTACTCTAAGAAAAAATTGATGTACTTAACAAACGTGTTGATTGATGCCTATCATAGCCTCATTAATGAGAAAAATGCTTTAATCGAAGAAATTGGTGACATAGATCAAGATAGGGATGATATGGTAATATCTATTGTAGACTTGAAGGAACAAGTGGAAGAAGTAACTAGAAAAAATAACTTGTTGAAAAACCAAATAAAAAAATGGATGGACAACACTCAAAAGGGAAAGGAAGTTGCAAGTGAGGCATACCTTAAGCTTGAAAATGAGTTAAGATCAGTGAAATCTAGTTTGTGTGCCGAGCTTGAGAAAAACAAACAACTTCAGGAAGAACTAGGAAGAGTGAAAAGTGATATTGAAAAATCACTTAAGTGGACCTGGTCCTCTTATGTTATCACTGCCTTGTACACAAACAATAGGGGAAACAAGTAGGGAATCGGGTTCCAAAGGGAAATGACTCCCTACAAGCCTCATAGCAAGTACGTTACTGTACCTGATAATTGGCTTTGCAATCACTGTGGAAACACTGGGCATTTCAAAGAAAATTGTAAGGCCAGAATTCAGTCTCAACAGAAAAACAAAGTTTTTGCTTAAAAAGTAACTGATGCTAGGGAACCTGGTCCTTCACCTAAAAAAGTATAATGCCCGTTTGGACTAAAATATCCCTCATTCACCCCTTTCCTCTTTACAATGGACCCAAACTTGTTTGGGTTCCTAAGTCTAACCCATGATTTCCTTGTGCAGTGAGCAGTGAAAGGGAGCAGTCAATAGAGGTACATGGATAACTGCTGCTCGAAGAACATGACTGGAAGTACAAATGATTTCCTTTCACTGATGGTGCTTCATGGAGGGAGTGTATCCTTTGTAAATGGCAAGAAAGGATACATTCTGGGAGTTGGAAGGACCGCGAAGTCTCTTTCCCACTCTATTGAAAATTCGTGGTACGTGAAGGGGTTGAAGTATAACTTGCTAAGTATTTACCAAATCTTTGACAAGGGTAACAAAGACGAATTTGTATCTAAAATATGCACAGTCACAAATCTTGTGACTAGTGAAGTGATGTTAGTGGCCAAAAGATACAGAAACATCTATGTTGTTAACTTTGGGTCCTTGCAAAATGGGGATCTTAGTTGTCTTAGTGTTGTTGATGATAATGATGAGCTATGGCACAGAAGGTTGGGCCATGCAAGTTTCACGCTGCTGAACAAATTGGTCAAGAAGGACCTAGTTTGTGGTCTGCCCAAGTCAAGCTTCAAGGATCATAGGGTGTGTGATGCATGCGTAAAAGGAAAGCAAGTCAGATCCTCTTTCAAGCACAAAAAGGAAGTTAGCATCTCAAGGCCACTTAATATCATCCACATGGATCTATGTGGACCTATGAGTGTGCCAAGTAGAGGAGGAAAGAGGAATTCAAACCAGATCAAATACAAGAAACTCACTTGCCTTCTCAGCCTTTCTTTCTCAAATAAAGCCCAAGAATATCAAGGAAGTATTGAAAGATATAGGCTGGATTACAACTATGCAAGAAGAACTCCATAAATTTGAGAGGAACAGTGTGCAGAACCTGGTTCCAGGACCTGCTGATAGAACTGTTATAGGAACCAGGCTCCCCGTGCTTGGTATGAAAGGTTGTCAAAATTCCTTCTAGAAAATGTCTTTACAAGAGGGAAAATTGATAACACTCTTTTTCTGAAGAAACGAGGAAGGAACTTGCTCATTGTGCAGATCTATGTTGATGGCATCATCTTTGGAGCAACCATTGACTCTCTATGTGAAGAATTTGCAAAACTCATGAGAAGTGAGTTAGAAATGAGTATGATGGGGGAACTGAGTGAAGAAAACTCTCAAAGGGACAATGATAAGTTAAAAGAAGTACATCAAGAAGCTGCTGAAGAGATTTGACATGGAGACATAAAAAATCATTGACACTCCCATCGCTACAACTACTTGTCTAGAATTGGATGAACTCGGTTCCTGTGTAAATTAGACCATGTATAGAGGTATCATAGGGTGACTTTTGCAGCATACCAGATATCGTATTTAGTGTGGGTCTGTGTGCAAGGTTCCACTCAAATCCTAAAGAATCTCATCTGAAGGAAAAGCACATCTGGAATGGCTCACTTTTTGGTATCATGTCTTATCTCATAGGGTACAAGGAAGCAAAACTCAGTGGCACTCTCAATTGCTGAAGCAGAATATGTTGCAGCTGCTTCCTGCTGTGCTCAACTACTGTGGATCAAATAACAGATGAAAGACTTTGGAGTGTACATTGATTGTGTACCTCTCCTATGTGACAACACCAGTGAACCAACATGGCAAAGAATCTCATATGAAGGAAAAGCACATCTGGAATGGCTCACTTTTTGGGATCATGTCTTAACTCATAGGGTACAAGGAAGCAAAACTCAGTGGCACTCTCAACCGTTGAAGCAGAATATGTTGCAGCTGCTTCCTGCTGTGCTCAACTACTGTGGATCAAACAACAGATGAAAGACTTTGGAGTGTACATTGATTGTGTACCTCTCCTACGTGACAACACCAGTGCACCAACATGGCAAAGAACCCGGTCCAACACAAGAGAACCAAGCACATTGATGTCAGACATCATTTTCTCAGAGACAACGTTGAAAAGGGGCTTATTTGTATGAAGTTTTGTAGCACAGAAGATCAGATTGCAGACATCTTTACCAAAGCCTTGAGCGGAAAACACTCTGAGAGAAACCGGCTGACACTGGGTTAATAAAACCTAATGAGAACTTGGTCTTTCAATGATTGGCTATGAAAGAAATGTACAAGTAAAATTAGTGAAAAAGTTTTTTCTGGCAAAGTCTAACTCATCTCTATACTGTTACAGGTAGACACGCATGGCGATTACAGAGCAAACAAGCAACTAATGCATTGCACGTTCGTCAAAGGATAAGGCTTACATTTGCAAAATCTGTCAGGATTATATTGGAGACAGCTTTACCAAAGCCTTGAGCAGAAAACACTCTGAGAGAAACCGGTTGACACTGGGTTAATAAAACCTAATGAGAACCTGGTCTTTCAATGATTGGCTATGAAAGAAATGTACAAGTAAAATTAGTGAAAAAGTGTTTTCTGGAAAAATCTAACTCATCTCTATACTGTTACAGGTAGACACGCATGACGATTACAGAGCAAACAAGCAACTAATGCATTGCACGTTCGTCAAAGGATAAGGCTTACATTTGCAAAATCTGTCAGAGAACCTGATTCCCTTGACACAGGTTAGTAGTTCCTTTGTACTCTCATGCACAATTTTTTAAAACGGTTGAAACGGTGCCACATCATTAAATTGTCAGTTTCCCTCTTCCCACTTTTTGAACCCAAGCATCTCATCTAAAGCAACCCGACTACCCAAAATTGATACCCATTCCTAACCGGTTCCTCACCCCTACTAAATAAATTATCTCACAGTCACTTTCATAATTGTTCACATCAGGGAATCCTAGATTCCTCTTTTCTTCTTCAAACCAAAAAATACTATCTTCTTCAAGCCACTACACTTCACCATGTTTGAAAATCATTTACAAGAACAGGAAGCTAAAGGAAATATGTTGTCAATAGCTGCTGAGGGAACTCTAGTTGGAGGTTATGAGGTTGTATCTGAGTCTCAGGAGGGAAGAAAATGTTGCAGAGGTCGAGGGTAGGGAACTTGTTCCTGTCAAAACTTTGGCACCTGACAGTACTACTGGGGAACCAATCGAGGGACCTGATTCCTCTGCCCAAGAGGAGCCCTCTACTTATACTTGGGATAAAACCCCTGGTTCTCCACAAGAACCCCAGGTCAATATTGATCCTACTCTCTCTCCTAATTTCTATGCTGAACCATTAAGAAGTGTGGTTCATGAGATGCGAACTTTGTCTGAGGAGGAGAATGAGGATATAAAAGAAGAAGAGGAGATTGGTGAAGGATGAAAATGTTGTCAATGAGAAGGTAGTGGCTCCTGCGCTAGTCGTAAATGTGGATGATGAGGTAAATGAGGAACCTGCTCCCTTGGTTCATAAGTCCTCAATTAAATTTTACTGTTCCAAAGTCCAAGAGGGAGTCATCTGGTGAGAAAGAGGATGAGAAAATGGTTGAGGAGTCCTGTGAAAAAGTGGTTGAGGATTTTGTTGAGAAGATCTCTAGGAAATCTGCAGAGAAAGGCAAGAGTGTAAGAAAATCAATGAAAAGGAAGGTTGATGCCAGTGAGGAACCTGGTACCTCCAAGAAGACAAGATTTGTGATTCCCAGGACGATGGCAAGGAAAAACAAAAAGGTGTTGTGGGGGCTGTACATGAGGAAGATGAAGGCAAGGAATGCCATTCTCGAAGGTTAGCTTAGTGAGGTTCAGGAGGCAGCTGGTTCCAGCAGCTCTTAAAGCACAGAGGTAACTTGTTTGACAAGAGAAAATGCCAACCTCAGGAAACAGTTTGAGGACATGAAGGAGAGACTACTCAACGAGTAGGTGTCACCAATTCTTGAATGGACATCCTTCTTCGAACCCTTGCCTCCTCATCTAGACCTTTCCCTTCCAGTTCTCCCTAAACAGTGTCCCTTTCCTAAGTGTCAAATTCTTAGTGCCTCTCCTCTGTTTTAGTTCTGATGATGTTTATGACTGGTACTTTTGTTTTTGCTGCTTTTATTTTGTGGATGTGTCTGGAAACAATGGAACTACTTCCTGCTTTATTATCCAAAATTTATGAAAGCTCCCTCCTTTTGCTGTGTATGTATTGCTCTTATGTTCTGTTTTCAGTCATGTTTGTGTGCACACATGTGGTATGAGTTAACCAAGCTAGACTTCTTTTTTGCTTAATGCTTGTTACTGATCTTTTTATGATGCCAAAATGGGGAAAAATAATTGAGGGGGAACAAGATGGGGAACAAATTTAGGGGGAATACAATTCACTATGGTTCTTAGGGGGAACTTGATTTCTAAGTTTGTCATCTAGATTTATTTATGTTGTTTGCTTGTTTGTGTTTTTAATGATTCCAAAAGGGTGAAGATAAATTGAGAACTAAGAAGAATCAGTTAACTTATTAAGGGGGAAGTACAAACTTAGGGGGAACTTTGTGGGGTTCCTGGTGCATTACATGGTTTTTTTTGTGAGGCTCCTGAATTATCAATTTTAAGTTTGTCGTCATCAAAAATGGGGAAATTGATAGGTTATAAGTACCTTCGTTTTATGTTTTGATGATCTAACAAACTTTTTGTCAAGAACCAGATAAGGAACCTGATACACATCCTCAAGAACTTAAAGATCAACAAGTCTCCAGTTGGGGACACACTTCAACTCTTTAGTGTCAAAGGAACAACAGAGGGAACAAATAGCTACCAGTTCCAAGATAAGGAACCTGATACACATCCTCAAGAACTTAAAGATCAACAAGTCTCCAGTTGGGGACACACTTCAACTCTTTAGTGTCAAAGGAACAACAGAGGGAACAAATAGCTACCAGTTCCAAGATAAGGAACCTGATACACGTCCTCAAGAACTTAAAGATCAACAAGTCTCCAGTTGGGGACTTAGTTCAACTCTTCAGAGTCAAAGGAACAACAGAGGGAACAGATAGTTACCAGTTCCCGAGGTGACCGTACAAGTCAACTCTTCACTACTGTAAAGTTGCTGCCTGCACATGCTACAATGCAGAAACAGTGCAGTAGTCAACTTTATGGGGAATGCTCTTTTCCTAACTTGCTTACACCATCCAAGTGATGTCACAAATGAGATATTAACATCAACTAAAGGAAAAACAAATTACTTGCACATTCAAGAACTCATCAAGCATACTCTCAAGTCAGTGTCAATCTTGCAAGTGACTGTCAATGGCATCAAGAACGAAGAACAACACAACCAAGGACCAGATCCACATATTGAAGACATCTTAAGTCCTTAGGTTTGTTGAGTCTTTGTTATTTGTTTTTCTTTTGTAACTTCTACCCAGCTTACTTAGAAGCATCTCTGTAGAAGATCTTTTGTAAATAATAAACCCTCGTATTTGTGTCTTGGCTAGACTTAGTCGAGTTGTAAAGTCTTTGTAATAGAGTTATTACAAAGTGGCTTGTAATAGAGTGTTACAAGTTAGTGAGGGACTAAAAGGTTAATTCCTAGGTTACAATATGTTGTAATCTAAAGTTGCTCAATAGTGAAGTTGAAATCCTACAAGGGTAGGTCGTGGTTTTTGATCCCGTGAGCTGGGAGTTTTCCACGTAAAACTCCATTGTGGAATTTACTTACTGCAGTGTGCGTGTGTTTTGTGGGAACTAATAGAGAACCTAGTCTATATATAGTTTGGTGGACCCTCATATTCTATCAGGTCTGTGGAAACTGTTATAGGACCAGGTCTCTATACAGTTTGGTGGACACATACACTCTATCAAGGAAGAAGTTCCTGTTCTGCCCGAGGAAACTCCAGACAATGAATGCTTTCTCGTGACTGAGGTGTGGAATCATTCTAATTTTCTATGCAAGAATTACATTCTTAACGGACTGGAGAACGATCTGTATAACGTCTATAGTAATGTGGAGACGTCAAAAGAACTGTTGTGATGACCCAAAAGGTCATCTTACATAATTTAAGCTATATTTGTGTTCCGAGGCTCCGAGAGCCTCCGTTAGTCTCACCTCGTTATGCGTGCGCATCCCGGGCGTGTAGCCGGGAAGCTATTATGTGAAAAGTTGATGAAAATGAGTTTTGATAATTAATGAATGAATATAGTTGACTTTGGTCAACATTTATGGTAAACGGACCCGGACCCATGATTCAACGGTCCCGGAGGGTCCGTAGGAAAATATGGGACTTGGGCATATGCTCGGAATCGAATTCCGAGGTCCCAAGCCCGAGAAATGAATTTTTAAAGAAAATTGTTTTGTTGAAAATAATAAAGGATTTTGAAAATGAATAATTATGTAAAAACCGTGTTACCGGGTCCGTCTTGTGGTTCCGGAGCCCGAAACAGGTTTAATATATATTATTGGTCTTATCTGTAAAGTTTGGTGTGAAACGAGCGTGAATTGAGTGGTTTTGGATAAAAAAAGGAGACTTTGAGGTTTTAAAGAATTAGAAATGTGGCTTGGAAAGTAGTGTTATGTTCCCGAGGTCCGAATGAGATTCCGAGACCGGGAATAGTTCCGTGGTGTTAATTATTACTTGTCTGCGAAGTTTGAAGTCGTTCCGAGCAGTTTAGGCCGGTTCGGCGTATTGAAGTGAATTCTAGAATTTTAAAGTTCTTAAGTTTGATTAATTGGATCTTGAGGTTTGATTCATGGTTTTTGATGATTTTTTTGATGATTTAAAAGCTTGAATGAGTCCGTAGGATGTATTGGGAGTCGTGTGTGTTTTTGGTTTTGAGCCCCGCGGGCTCGGGTGAGTTTTGGGTAGCTAACGGGGTGTAAAAAGATAGGAAAAATTTGGTGTTTTTGCTGGTGTTTCTGGTGTCTGGTTTCGTTCAGTGCGATTGCGTAGGTCCTCCTGCGATCGCGTAGGTCCTCCTGCGATCGCACAGTGTTAGGTGGGTAGGGGGGTCTTAGATGCTCTAAGCGATCGCAACATATGCTCCTCGATCGCAGTGATGTGATTCTAGAAGCTCTGCGATCGCACTCTACCCTTCGCGATCGCAGTAGCCTAGCCCGGTGTACTCTGTGATCGCAGGACTCCTTCTGCGATCGCATTTCACCAACCAGGTCCAACTCCGCGA
>ML296181.1:0-71356 GCA_005239495.1 Nicotiana undulata
GCGAGTCTATAGGGTTTTAAATAGGGCTAGGCTAATTTCTCCCATTTTTACACTTTAGTCCCTACAATTTTTGAACTTTTCAAGACTTGACCGCGACTGTAGACATGTAATTTTTGACCCTCCCCAAGATTTTATGCATTTTAACGTTTAAATATTTAGTTTAGGTCTAATATCTCTATTTTAACTAGTTTTAGCTCTTTTATTTTATTTTATCACAAAAACAAAAATATACAAAAATATAGTTTCATATTATAGTTTACTTTAATTAATTAAAATTGGTTTTACATTTTAAAAGGAAAAAGTTTAAGTTTCTTCTTTAATTAGTTATGGGATTCAAAAAAAACAAACCCCAAATTTGGAGCCCAATTTCGGATATTCTGAGCCCAAATTGGGCAGCCCATTAGAATTTTTCCTACCCAATTAACCTTGGCCCATGACCCCTAAGACCAACACTATTCATCTTCTTCCTCACTTCCTAACCAAAAGACAAAAACTCTAACCCCACCATAAGTCAGCCGCCGCCGCCGCCTATGAACCAGCCACCACCGTCAACCACCATAAAGCTGTAACCGCCAGCCCCACCCACAACAACCATATTCCGGCGGCCTCTCTTCAACACCACCAGTTTCGCTGCCTCAGCTCCACCACTAGCCACGCCGAACACAACCCTAGCAGCAACACCACCCCATCGTCGCCCACCTTTCAAATAACCCCCTCCCGTCGTCGTTCTTCTTCTTCACCCTATCTCCTTTCACCAGAAGCCATAACTGCCGCCGCTAAGTTCTATCTTCTTCACCCCTTCTTCTTCTTCTTCTTCTTCTTCTTCTTCCTCCATAAACATCCCACAACAGCTACTCCCTCCTCACAATACCAGGCCGTCGGAAATCGGCGACCCCCCCCCACACACGCACTAAAGAGAAAACGCTGTACACAGTAAAAAAAAAAAAGACAAAAGAAAATCTATTCATTTTCATTTCGGATTTTAGCTTCAAAACCATAGAATTTGATCAAGTTTGAGGGTGTTTGGAGTTCGTTTAAGTTGTTAGTTCCGTTCGAGGTCCCTGGCAGTTCCTATTTGCGATTTCATTTTCCGGTCATAGGTCGCTGATCGTGACTTCAGTTCTGGGTTGATGTCTCTGTTTTCAAGTCTTTGATTAAGTGTTATTGTTTTTGCGGAATTAATTTTGGCCGAAACAGAGCAAAGACTTTGGCTCTACACCGAGGTCCAATTCTAACTTTGTTTTCTCCTTAATGTTTGATTGGTTTATCATTTGCTTGTCGTCATGTTACTTTTTGCTTTGATTTGAGATTGCTACTATTTGATTGAATTAGATTAGTTTATCGTTTAATTTAGGTGTTCCTCTTGGTGAAAGTATGTCGGGAAGTTACTAAAAGTGTTCTTGGGTTGTGGTGGGGTGATTCTGAACATAATGAAATTGGACTTAAAACAGATTTGAATTCAAGTAGCTTTGTTACCTTTATTTTGTTCTATTGGATCGCCAATTACATTTTAGGCTGGATAACAAATAGGCAAAACTCGAATAATCTCGGGTAGGAAAACTTTAGGATTTTTCTTTTCTTTTATTTCCGAGGTGAGAGGTTGTCCCCGTTAGTTGATTATTATATTCGGGGAATGTCCCGTAGAGTTTGTATATATTAATTATCCGGAGAATTCCCCGAAGAAATTTGTAAATATTTCGGAGGCCATGACGATCGCAATGGAGGAAGTATAATGTAGGTTAGCTTAGGATTTTCATCTTTATTTCTTTTTTTTTATTAGGTGGGGACGACCTCGAGCCTCTTGTGTGTTTATTTTTCTTTTACGTGTTTTTACCTCAATTTGAATATCTTTAAGCCAACTTGATCATGTACGCAACCGTACTAGGTACGGGACTCGTGGAATGCCTAACACCTTCTCCCTTAGTCAACTGAACCCCCTTACCCGAATCTCTGGTGCGAACTTAGTTTGGAGTCCAAAGTGTTTTAAAAGGAATTTGTTTTTTAAAAACCGTGACCTTGCACACCGAAACCAAATGTCAGGTGGCGACTCTGAGTTAATCCTTTAAAACACAATTCTTTTGTCACTTTTCAAAATTGAAAAACCCTTTCGAACTTCACTAAATCTTTTTATTCTTTTTAAGAGGGTTAAGTGAGGTTTGTTTGAAAAAAAAGGGTGTGACATCTCTGGCGACTCTGCTGGGTTGTTGCAGGTTCGAGCTAGTACTTGATCTTGTTGGCTTTTAGAATATTCGGTTGAGGTTTTTATGTGCTTTATTTGGTTTATTTGATTTTATTGTTTATGGGTTTTATTATTTGCTAGTTGTTTACTTTTTTTTTTACAGTTTTTCTTTTATGTGTTACCACTTTATAATTGTCATCATATGCATTACCGAGTCAATTCTTTCTGCAACAAGTCTCGTAGTACGCGTCGCGTATACGAACTCTTCTTTTGAGTCACCCTTATTTTAGGAGGGGGAGCCGTCGGAAGTATGGAGTGGGTGGAAAGCTTAAGCAGCCACCATCGACCATACGCTTCCCTGAATTGCCTTGTTAGTGAACCCCAAATGTAGGTCATCCTTGTCACGACCCAAATTTCTATTCAGGTCGTGATGGCGCCCAACGCCGAAGTCAGGCAAGCCAACACTAGTTTGCTAACGAAATTACTTAAATTAATGAGATGTTCAAATACTTGTCCAGTTTTAATTTAAGCAGTCCTTAAATGAAAGTGAGGAAGTGAGGCAAAGTGATTTAAAGTAACTCAAAAATTGTTTGCCAGCATAATACTAGTGAATCAACTACGTGTGCCAAGACCTAGTGTCACAAGTCCACAGGCGACTAGTGGAATATACAAAATAAACAAAATAGATGTACAACTGTCTGGAAGGGTAGACGGAATATCCAACAATAATGGAAACTCCACAGTGCTGCTGAGGAACGCCAGGAAGAGCAGCTCACNTGCAACAGCCTCAGAACCTGTACAATTAAGTACAGAAGTGTAGCATGAGTACATATAAACAAATATGTACCTAGTGAGTATCCCGTCTAAACTCGAAGAAGTAGTGACGAGAGGTAGACGTGATACTTACTAGGGTCAATAACCAATAACATGTATAAGTAAGGCTAAACAGAAAAGTAGTCATGAAAAATCACTAAGGCATGAAGTATCAATTATATAAAACTGCAATGTATTCTCATGAGTCAAAAAATAATTACCGCAAAAGTCTTGAGTTCCCCTTACACGTGGGATAATTTATTCAATAATAACAAGACTCTCAGTCAAATACATAACACATAATATGCCGAAGCGTACGGTCGAAGCGACGCGAAAATAAATATGCACTGCCAAGGTTCGAGCGGAACGAACCATAGATGCATCCATTACCTCGCTCGCAAATCGATCATACGACACGGGTGCTCGTAGACATACACAGAATTTGTCAGGAAATTCAGGAATTTATCATGGATTATTCTTAAATTCAGAGATTTAAGCACTTAAACTTACACATAGCTTCCGAAATTCTCATGTCAATTTCAAGGATGATAAGCAACCAGGAACACATGTAAGGATACAGGTAAGGCACATAAAGGCATGCTTGTGAAATCCTAACTTCTACCCGACACAACAGACTAGTAGCTACGCATGGACTCTCGTCACCTTGCGCGTACGTGGCCCCCGCAAATAAGGACAATTCAATCGTTTACATTTACCTATGGGGACAATTCCCTCTTACAAGGTTGGAAAGGAGACTCACCTCGCGTGGAATCTACTTCCCGGTCAAGAACGCGCTCGAAACTCCAAATCTTTCACCCGAGGACTCGAAACTAGTCAAATGATGTATAAATATGTCAATGCATGCTCAAAGTATGGAAATTCAGCTACTTATTTAGTAAATTCACTATTCTTGAAGAAATCCCAAAATACACCCCCGGACCCACATGCTCGGATTCCGGAAATTTTCGAAGATAACACTCACCCATAGACTAAGGATCAATAATATATAATTTTTGTATGATTTCATGGTAGAAAAGTGATGAAATTCCCTAAAGTTCATCAACCCTATGTTTTCACTCTAACCCCTTTAGATGTTAATCTACCTAAGTTTTGATGTAATAAACCAACATTTAAATGGAAATTACTTACCTCTTAGTAGCTAGGCCGAATACCCTCTTGAAAGCTCTCAAAATCGCCAATGGAGGAGAAAAAATGGTAAAAAATGGCCAAATCCCGTATTAAATGAGATCACTGCCTTCAGTTATCTCGCACGTGCGGCTCGAGGACCGCACCAGCGGTCTCGCGCCTGCGAGCTGGGGCTCGCACTTGCGGAGTTGGACGGGAAAGATTGGGCCCGCACCTCCGGCTTCGCTCCTGCGGAATTGGGTCCGCACCTGCAAGGCTGGGACCGCAGGAGCGGTCCCGCACCTGCGGCTGGGCAACCGCACCTGCGGTCACACCAGATCAGGTGCACCAACTGCATTTTCAGCTGGTTGTTTGACCTCGTGTGGGGTCCGGGAGGAACCTGGGCCCACCCGAGCCCCCGTCCAAATATACCAACAAGTCCTAAATCATAATACAGACTCGCTCGAGCCTTCGGAACACCCAAAACAACGCTAAATCTCAAAATCACCCCTCAAAACCCCTAGAATCAAACTTAAAATTTTCTAAGTTCTTGAATTCGATTTCAATGCGCCGAACCGACCTATACCACTCGGAATGACACCAAACTTTGTAGGCAAGTCATGAATGACATAACGGAACTATTCTCGGTCTTAGAATTCCGTTTGGACCTCGATAACATAAAATCACGTTCCAAACCAAATTTCAAACTTAAGGAAACTCTATTTCGCTATTTGGCGTCGAAACACTCCCGGGTAATCCAAAACCCATTGCGGACATACGTACAAATCCAAAATCATCATACAAAGCTACTGGAATCGTCAAAACTCGATTCCGAGGTTGTTTACTCAAAATGTTGACCGAAGTCAAACTTGGCTTTAAAAGCCAACCTTAAGGAACCAAGTGTTCCTATACTATTCTAAACACTTCCAAATCCCAAACCTCTCGTTCCCGCAAGTCACAAATCACGATAAGCCGCTACGGGAAGTCTTATTTAAGGGAACGGGGTCCGAATACGCAAAACGACCGATCGGGTCGTTCCATTCTCCACCTCTTAAACAAATGTTCGTCCTCGAACGGGTCTAGAATCATACCTGAAATGCTGAATAAGTGTGGGTATCTGCTATGCATGTCCTCCTGGGACTCCCAAGTCGCCTCCTCGACCGGTTGGCCCCGCCACTGGACCTTTACAATAGAAATTCTCTTAGATCTCAACTGGGTCCTATCTATCAATAATAGCAACTGGCTCCTCCTCGTAGCCCAACCTCTCATCCAACTGAATAGTACTGAAATCAACAACGTGAGAGAAATCGGCATGGTATCTCCGGAGCATGGATACGTGGAATACCGGATGGACTCCGGATAAGCTGGGAGGTAAGGCAAGCTCATAAGCAACCTCTCCAACTCACCTCAATACCTCGAAAGGACCTACGAACCTCGGGCTCAGCTTTCCCTTCTTCCCGAATCTCATAATACCCTTCATCGGCGAAGCCTTCAGCAGAACCTTATCTCCCTCCATAAATGACACATCACGTGCCCTCTGATCCGCGTAGCTCTTCTGTCTAGACTGTGTTGTGCTGAGCCTCTCCTGAATTAACTTCACCTTCTCTAAAGCATCTCTCACCAGGTCTATACCATATAACTTAGCCTCACCAAGCTCAAACCACCCGATAGGATAACGACATCGCCGACCATATAAAGCCTCAAATGGAGCCATCTCGATGCTGGACTGATAACTATTATTGTAAGCAAACTTGGCCAAAGGCAAGAACTGGTCCCACTGGCCTCCAAAGTCAAGAACACATGCTCTGAGAATGTCCTCCAATATATGAACTGTACGCTCTGACTGACCATCAGTCTGTGGATGAATGTTGTGCTGAGATCAATCTGAGTACCCATATCTCTGTGCAATGCTCTCCAGAAGTGCGAGGTGAACTGAGGACCTCGATCTGATATAATGGACATAGGTACACCGTGCAACCGGACTATCTCTCGAATGTAGATCTGGGCTAGCCTCTCATAAGTACAACTAATAGCCACAGGAATGAAATGCGCCGATTTGGTAACCTATCCAAAATAACCGAAACCGCGTCAACCTTCCGCAACGTCCGAGGCAACCCACCCACGAAGTCCATAGTAATGCGCTCCCACTTCCACTCAGGAATGGGCATCTGCTGAAGTAGGCCCCCTGGACTTTAGTGCTCATATTTAACCTGCTGGCAATTAAGACACATAGCCACATACTCCACAATGTCCCTTTATCCGTCTCCACCAGAAATGCTGCTTCATATCAAGATACATCTTCGTAGCACCAGGATGAACAGAATACCGCGAACTGTGTGCCTTCTCTAGAATCCTCTGCCTCAAGCCATCAACATTAGGAACACACAATCGACCCTGAAGTCTCAGAACACCATCCTCGCCAATAGTAACCTCCTTGGCACCACCCTGGACCATTGTCTCCCGTAGTTCTGCCAAACACGAATCATCATACTGTCAAGCCTTGATCTCCCCCAATAACTAAGACTGAGCAACCACATAAGCTAGAACTCGACGAGGCTCTGAAAGATCTAATCTCACCAAGCGATTGGCCAAGGAATGAATGTCCAATGCTAGAGGTCTCTCCTCAGCTGCAATATAAGCCAAGCTACCCATACTCTCCGCCTTCATGCTCAAAGCATCTGCCACCACATTCGCCTTGCCTAGATGATAAAGAATGGTGATGTCATAATCCTTTAGTAACTCAAGCCACATGCGCTGCCTCAAATTAAGATCCCTCTGTTTGAACAAGTGCTGCAAGCTGCGGTGGTCTGTATAAACCTCACATGACACCCTATATAAGTAATGCCTCCAAATCTTAAGAGCATGAACTATCGCCGCCAACTCCAAATCGTGCACAGGGTAATTCTTCTCATGAACCTTCAGTTGGCGCGAAGCATAAGCAATAACTCTCCGTTCCTGCATCAACACACACCCCAAGCCAACACGTGAAGCGTCGCAATACACCGTATACATCCCCAAACCGGAAGGCAATACTAGAACTGGTGCCGAAGTCAATGCAGTCTTGAGCTTCTGAAAGCTTGCCTCACACTCGTCAGACCACCGAAATGGAGCATTCTTCTGAGTCAATCTAGTCAATGGGGCTGCAATGGATGAACATCCCTCCACAAATTGCCGGTAGTAGCCTGCTAGACCCAAGAAACTCCTGATCTCCGTCGCTGAAGTAGGACGTGGCCAACTCTGAACTGCCTCAATCTTCTTAGGATCGACCTTGATACCCTCTTCAGATACCACATGTCCCAAGAATGCCACGGAATACAACCAAAACTCACACTTGGAGAACTTAGCATATAGCTTCTGTTCTCGCAAGGTCTGGAGCACAACTCTCAAATGCTGCTCATGCTCTCCCAGGCTACGTGAGTAAATCAAAATGTCATCAATGAAGACGATGACAAAGGAATCAATATACGGCCTGAACACCCTGTTCATCAAATCCATAAATGCTGCTGGGGCATTAGTCAATCCAAAAGACATCACCAAGAACTCATAATGGCCATATCTCGTACGAAAAGCAGTCTTCAGAACATCCGAAGCCCGAATCTTCAGCTGATGATACCCCAATCTCAAGTCAATTTTAGAAAATACCCTGGCACCCAATAACTGGTCAAACAAATCATCGATGCGCAGAAATGGATACTTGTTCTTAATAGTTACCTTGTTCAACTGGCGCTAATCAATACACATCCGCATAGACCCATCTTTCTTCTTTACAAATAGAACTGGAGCACCCCAGGCGATACACTCGGCCTGATAAACCCCTTAGCCAACAACTCCTCAAGCTGCTCCTTCAATTTCTTCGGATCCATATGGTACGGGGGAATAGAAATAGGCTGAGTGACTAGAGCTACATCACTACAAAAATCGATATCTCGATCCGGAGGCATGCCCGAAAGGTCTGAAGGAAAGACATCTGCAAACTCTCGAACAACTGGCACTCAATCAATCGTCGGAAACTCGGCGGTGGTGTCCCGCACATAAGCAAGATACGCCAAACAACCATTCTCGACTATATGTCGAGCCTTCAGGAAGGAAATAACTCTTCTGGCTGCACTAACTGAGGAACCTCTCCATTCCAGCCTAGGCAACTTGGGCATGGCCAAAGTAACCGTCTTGGCATGGCAATGCAAGATGGCATGATGAGGAGATAGCCAATCCATGCCCAGGATAATCTAAAAATCAACCATGTCGAGCAATAGAAGGTCTGCTCTAGTCTCTAACCCACAAAAAGTGATCACACAAGACCGATAGACCCGGTCTACCACCACATAATCGCCCACAGAAGTGGACACATATATAGGAGAATCCAAGAACTCGCAAGGAACATCCAGAAAACAAGCAAATAAGGCTGACACATATGAATAAGTAGATCCTGGATCAAATAGTACTGGTTCTTCCCTACCACCTACTGAAATAGTACTTGTGATCACGGCATCTGAGGCCACTACATCTGCTCGGGCTGGAATAGCATAGAATCTGGCTGGAGTACCTTAAGACTGACCTCCGCTGGACTGAATAGGAGCTAGCTGAGCTCCCCCTAACTGGCCTCCACCTCTGGGACGACCTCTACCAGCCTGTCATCCACCTCTGGGTGGATGGGGCACCAGTGCTGAGTATGTGGGCTGGTAACTCTGCTGAACAGCCTTGCCCCGAAGTCTGGGACAAGTCCTCCTCATGTGGCCTGAATCCCCACACTCATAGCATCTCACTGGAGGCATGGCCTGCTTCCCTGAAGAAGAAGAACTCTGAATAGCTGGGGACGGTGAGAAACCTCTGGCATAGCGTTGAAGTAGGGACTGGGAGAACCCTGATGACCTGGATACCCGCCGGAGGAACCCTGAATGGCTGGTGGGCGGTAAGAACTCTCTGGCATGGCACTGAAGTAAGGCCTCACTGGAGCACCACAGGGAGGTGGTGGAGGAGCTGAATATGGAGGCCTGCTAGGATGGCCTCTGCTGAACTGACCCCTGCCCCTGTCTGGGGCGCCTCGAAAATCCCCAAAAAATCTAACTCTCTTGTCTGGCTGACCTTGCTCTGTGCCCCTCGATCGGTAACCCTCAATCTGGCGAGCTATCTCGACCACAAGCTGATAAAGAGTACCCATCTCCACCTCTCGGGCCATGTTGGCCCTAATACTTGAGTGCAACCCAGCTACGAATCTCCGCACTCTCTCAGCCTCTGTAGGAAGAATCATGAGGGCACGACGGGACAACTCTGAAAACCTAGCCCCGTAATCCGTCACTGTCATCTGCCCCTGCTCTAGCTGCTCAAACTGATACCGCAGCTCTTCCCTCTCGGAGGGTGGAATATACCTGTCCAGGAACAACTGAGTGAACTGCTCCCATGAGAGAGGAAGGGAACCTGCTGGCCTACCCAGGATAAATGACTGCCACCATATGCGGGCCCTGCCCTCTAGCTGAAAAGTAGTGAAATCAACTCCATGAGACTCCAAAATCCTCATGTTGTGCAGTCTGTCCCTGCACCTATCAATAAAGTCATGGGCATCCTCGCCCCTCTCACCTCCGAATACAGGAGGGTGCAATCGAGTCCATCTATCAAGTAACTTCTGCGGATCGCCGTCCGCGGCTGGTCTAAGCTCAGGTGCTACTGCTGGTTGTGCTCCACCCGCGGGCAGAGTACCCGGAGTCTGATATACTGCCGCTGCATGACCTGCGGCCTGGGTGGTAGAGGCCTGAACTCCCCCTCCCGCCTGAGATGTAGCAGGATCCGCTGGAAATAAACCAGCCTAGGTCATAGTATCCATGAACCGCATCATATGGCCCATGACCTCCTGGAAGCCTGGTGCAGTCATGAAATCCATCGGAGCTGGATCTGCTGGGGGCATTTCACGCTGCTCCTCAGGGATAGGATCCTCTAGGGTGATAATGGAGTAACTCTGGGACGCCCCCGTCCCCTACCTCAGGGCAGTGCCCTCCCCCGGCCTCTACCACGACCTCGGACTACGGGGGTAGCGGCATCTCCCCGGCCTGGAATATCAGCTGCACGAGTCCTCACCATCTGTGATAGAGTAGAAGAATGAGATTTAGTAAGACCATCGACTGCACGATAGAATAAGATAAATACAGACGTCTCTGTATCGATCCGCAAGACTCTACTAGGTTTGCCTATGACTTGTGAGACCTACGTGAACCTAGAGCTCTAATACCATGTTGTCACGATCCAAATTCCTATTCAAGTCGTGATGGCGCCCAACGCCGAAGTCAGGCAAGTCAACACTAGTTTGCTAACGAAATTACTTAAATTAATGAGATGTTCAAATACTTGTCCAGTTTTAATTTAAGTAGTGCTTAAATGAAAGTGAGGAAGTGAGGCAAAGTGATTTAAAGCAACTCAAAAATTATTTGCCATCATAAAACAGAGTAGCATAATACTAGTGAATCAACTACGTGTGCCAAGACCTAGTGTCACAAGTCCACAGGCGACTAGTGGAATATACAAAATAAAAAAAATAAATGTACAACTGTTTGGAAGGGTAGACAGAATATCCAACAATAATGGAAACTCCACAGTGCTGCTGAGGAACACTAGGAAGAGCAGCTCACCGTGTAGTCTAATTAAGATGGATCTCTCAGTGGCGGACACCAGAATAATGACCAGGTGCAACAGCCTCAGAACCTGTACAATTAAGTACAGAAGTGTAGCATGAGTACATATAAACAAATATGTACCCAGTAAGTATACCGTCTAAACTCGAAGAAGTAGTGACGAGAGGTAGACGTGATACTTACTAGGTTCAATAACAAATAACATGGATAAGTAAGGCTAAACAGAAAAGTAGTCATGAACAATCACTAAGGCATGAAGTATCAATTATATAAAACTGCAATTTATTCTCATGAGTCAAACAATAATTACCGCAAAAGTCTCGAGTTCCCCTTACACGTGGGGTAATTTATTCAATAATAACAAGACTCTCAGTCAAATACATAACACATAATATGTCGAAGCGTACGGTCGAAGCGACGCGAAAATAAATGTGCACTGTCGAGGGTCGAGCGACACGAACCATAGATGCATCCATTACCCCGCTCGCGAATCGATCATGCGGCGCGATTGACATAAATATAGGGATATCCCGCTCGCGAATCATACATACGACACGGGTGCTCGTAGACATACACAGAATTTGTCAGGAAATTCAGGAATTTATCATGGATTATTCTTAAATTCAGAGATTTAATCACTTAAACTTACACATAGCTTCCGAAATTCTCATGTCAATTTCAAGGATAATAAGCAACCAGGAACACATGTAAGGATACAGGTAAGGCACATAAAGGCATGCTTGTGAAATCCTAACTTCTACCCGACACAACAGAGTAGTAGC
This sequence comes from Nicotiana undulata, assembly GCA_005239495.1. NCBI lineage: Eukaryota > Viridiplantae > Streptophyta > Magnoliopsida > Solanales > Solanaceae > Nicotiana > Nicotiana undulata. The sequence goes on from ML296181.1 coordinate 11,520, forward strand.
TACGCACGGACACTCGTCACCTTGCGCGTACGTAGCCCCCGCAAATAAGGACAATTCAATCGTTTATATATACCTATGGGGACAATTCCCTCTTACAAGGTTAGAAAGGAGACTCACCTCGCGTAGAATCTACTTCCCGGTCAAGAACGCGCTCGAAACTCCAAATCTTACACCCGAGGACTCGAAACTAGTCAAATGATGTATAAATATGTCAATGCATGCTCAAAGTATGGAAATTTTCCTACTTATTTAGTAAATTCACTATTCTTGAAGAAATCCCAAAATACACCCCCGGGCCCATATGTTCGGATTCCAGAAATTTTCAAAGATAACACTCACCCATAGCCTAAGGATCAATAATATATAATTTTTGTATGATTTCATGGTAGAAAAGTGGTGAAATTCCCTAAAGTTCATCAACCCTAGGTTTTCACTCTAACCCCTTTGATTTCCACTAATTAGATGTTAATCTACCTAAGTTTTGATGTAATAATCCAACATTTAAATGGAAATTACTTATCTCTTAGTAGCTAGGCCGAATACCCTCTTGAAAGCTCTCAAAATCGCCAATGGAGGAGAAGAAATGGTGAAAAATGGCCAAATCCCGTATTAAATGAGATCACTGCCTTCAGTGATCTCGCACATGCAGTCTCGCGCCTGCGAGCTGGGGCTCGCACCTGCGGAGTTGGATGGGAAAGACTGAGCCCGCACCTGCGGAGCTGGAGACCGCACATGCGGCTTCGCTCCTGAGGAATTGGGTCCGCACCTGTGAGGCTGGGACCGCAGGAGCGGTCCCGCACCTGCGGCTGGGCAACCGCACCTGCGGTCACACCAAATCAGATGCACCAGCTGCATTTTCAGCTGGTGTTTTGGCCTCGTGTGGGGTATGGGAGGCACCTGGGACCACCCGAGCCCCCGTCCAAATATACCAACAAGTCCTAAATCATAATACGGACTCGTTCGAGCCTTCGGAACACCCAAAACAACGCTAAATCTCAAAATCACCCCTCTAAACCCCTAGAATCAAACTTAAGAATTTCTAAGTTCTTGAATTTGGTTTCAATGCGCCGAACTGACCTATACCACTCGGAATGACACCAAATTTTGCAGGCAAGTCATGAATGACATAACGGAACTATTTCCAGTCTCAGAATTCCGTTCGGACCTCGATAATATAAAATCACGTTCCAAACCAAATTTCAAACTTAAGGAAATTCTATTTCGCTATTTGGCGTCGAAACGCTCCCGGGTCATACAAAACCGATTCCGGACATACATATAAGTAAGAAATCATCTTATAAAGCTAATGGAATCGTCGAAACTCGATTCCGAGGTCGTTTACTCAAAATGTTTACCGAAGTCAAACTTGGCTTTAAAAGCCAACCTTAAGGAACCAAGTGTTCCTATACTATTCTAAACACTTCCAAAATCCCGAACCACTCATCTCCGCAAGTCACAAATCACGATAAGCTGCTACGGGAAGTCTTATTTAAGGGAACGTGGTCCGAATACGCAAAACGACCGGTCGGGTCGTTACAAGCCTTTAGGTCATTCTTATTTGCATCATGTCATTTAGACCTAGTGGGACTCGGTCCCAAGTACCGTGTTCCTTTTTAGGAGGCCTATCCAAATTTTTTCAAAATGGGCCCACGGCCCAAAAGGACATTCAATCATCCCTATGTGATGCATGTTGCATATTTGAGGGTAGAAAGGTCATTCGACGGACTATTATTTGGGAAAGAAGGGCGAAAAATGAAGTGGGGCCCAATTATATTTTTCTTTCACACCCTTTAGAAGAAAAAAAAAGACAAAAAAATGAAATAAAAAATTCAAAAAGATTTTGCACTTTCCCATAATTTTTCAAAAAAAAAAAAGAGAAAAAGAAAATTCAAAAAGATTTTATATGTTTCATCATTTTTCAAAAATCAAAATAAGAGATAAAAATAAAATCAAAAAATATTTACATGTTTCATCATTCATTTTTCAAAAAAGTCAAAAATAAGTTTTTTTTTCTTCAAATTAATATTTTTTTTAATTCTCTTCCGTATCCAATCTTCCCGAACTACGCATACCTGATTCTCGTCTTTCGTGGCGTGATACGTAGGCAACTCACATAGGGTCCGGTATTCTTAGTGAGTCTTTAGGTTCTTGGGTTCGCGGGGTCTTAGCCAAATCTTGCATGTTTAGCCACATTTGGTCACATAGGCCGTTTTTGCAAAATAGGGCTAATTTTTTTCAAAGTATCTTAATAATATATGTCTTAGAGCTATAAGTTTACAACAACATGTCCTCTCAGTTTTAAGGTCTATCCATATGAATTGCATGTCTAGCCACTTTTGGCCACATCGGCCATTCTTGCAAAATGGGGTTATTTTCGCAAAATTGGTTCAATGAACCTTGTCTTAGTATTTTGAGTCCAAAACTAGGTCTCATATTACTTTAAGGTCCATCCTTTTTGAGTTTGCATCTTTAGCCACTCCTGGCCATATCGGTTGTTTTTGCAAAATGAGTTATTTCTGCAAATTAAATTTGGGCCATGATTATTAGGAGATTGAAGTCTATAAGCCTTAGTAAAATATTTTCATGTCTTTGAGGTCACCTTTGTTGAGTTTGCACTCCTAGCCACTTTGACCACATAAGCCATTTTACAAACATAGTCCAATCATGTCTTGCATGTGTCCAATAGGAGGTGTCTTGAGTCACTGATCTATTTAGTCTTATTTTTCTCATTAAGGTATGGATACATGTTCCACAGCTCGAGCATGACAGATACTCCATGACCATCGCATTTGGGAGCTTCCTTGAAGAGATGTTTTTAATATTTTTGAGTCTATTTTATGTTGTCTTTTAACTTTTTAGTAGTATCGAGTCTGTCAGTCTAGTTAAGATTGTCGAGTCTTCTGTTATAGTACTTCCTATTTTGTATTTGAAAAACCAAAAAATAGTTATAAATGAATAATTAAAAAAAAAGATTTTTACTTTGTTTTTTCCATTACTTTTCCAGAACTACGCTTGGTCTGATTCATGTGGAACATGATACGTAGGCAACCTACATAGGGTTCGATCAAATCATTTTGAAAAAAAAGAAGGAAAAAGAAACGGAGAATCAACTTGTGAGACTTGAGGGTGAGATTGAGAAATTAGTGATAATCAGAAAGAGAAGAGAAAAAATGAGCAAACCAAGGAGTGTTAAAGAAAAATGAACTTGGGATGATGCCAAATGACCTTATGACCCTCGAAGCCATTCTAAAACCGTTAATTGTTGCTAGGTGCATTGCACACAACGTGATGTTTTTATATAATAAATGCCCTAACGCTAACATGTTGGTTTTGTTTTGCTCATCTTTGGTATTTTAATTGTTATTATAACAGAGGGTGGTTAGTTTGTGGCGAGTCATCCATACAACACAAGGTCAAATAGCATGGTAGCCATGACTGCCAAAGAGTTGGACACATGTGTTGTTGATCCGCCTAAGGGGATTGTTGAATCAGAATCTGAGTTGAAAGAAGAGGTCCTAAGGTTGAACGGATAGATAGCCAAAATATACCAAGCCTAGATTAGTGGACTCCCCCCACCATTATTTCCCACTAACCACTCTGAAAAGCCTTGTCACCATTCCGCCACTGTCACAAATCCAGATTCCTACTGCTGCTGATATCTCCTCACAACCTTTTCACACTCCACCCCCAAAACCACCTCAAAGGAGTCAATGAACCACTTGGTAAAGACAATGTGATTGAAGTTGGTCAAGGTCCCAGTAATTTTTGATGTGGGACTCAGTGGCTAAGATGTCAAGCTTGGTGATTGGAAAAACACTCCTTTCTTGGCTAGCCAAAAAGGAGTTCTGGTGGTTTATTTTGTTGTCATTTCTGTTATCCGGGTTATTTTAGGTTTGTAATCTGGATATGGTCTTGTGACTCAAACCCTTCTTCTTCTTCTTATTTTGCTTAGTTCGTTTTATTGTAGTAATTCGTCTAGTGTTATCTAGGATTGTTCCAGGGTTATAACCCATGTCTATTTTGCTTGTTTTGTTCAAACACTTTTCACCATCTGTCTAATGCAATCTTCTGTCTTCCGGTAGTTCTAGTCAGTTTTATTTAGGTTACTTTTCCTTTTATAGTTCTTTTCATGCTGACTCTAATGACATGACATGCATGCATAATTTTCAGCCTGGTCTTGAAAGTTAGTCCAATCATGAAGCAATGACACAATTTTGAATATGATAAAATGATGTATTTGAGGAAACAAGTAAATATTCACGCATTCTGAGATAACCTGAAGCTTGAACTGAGTGAAACTGAGGCAGTTAGTTTGGGAAATCAAGAGGTTGATGAGAGCATACTACAAGGTAATGTCTCTCAAGTAGTTTGAGGTAGGTCAATTAGTGCTGAAATGCATTCTTCCACATCAATACAAGGTTGAGTCAAGTCTGCTTCAAACTAGAGAGGGTCGGTAATTGGGATAAAGGTATTGCTCATTGACACATTGTGTTTGTAGTGATGCCATCAAGAAACATTGTGCATGGTTTTCTGCTTATTTTCAATTACATGTTTGTATTTGGCATTTTTAAAGTTTGGTATGACGAAGGCATTTTATTCTGATACCCAAACACTTTTATCTTTTGCTACCCCTTTGAGCCTTAATTTGTTTTATTTCATACCCCTCTTTTGGAATCAGAAGTAGAGCTAGGAACTAGAAAAGAAAAGAAAAGAGAAAAAGAAGGGAAAAAAAGGAAAAGAAAAAAGAGAAAAGAAGAAAACAAAAAGAGAAAAAGAAAGAAAAACAACAAAATAATCCAACTTCAGGTTGAAACTACGTTCGACCTGATTCCTTTTAAGGATACGTAGGCAGCCTTACTCTAAGGTTCGGTCCCACTACAAAAATAAAAAAAAATCAAAAGGGAAAAAAATCAAAAAAGAATTCCCCAAACCAAGAAACTGGGGCAGAAGTTTTAATTTTGGCCAAAAGATCTGATTCCAAAAGTTGTAATTTTGAACCCTTTCATCTTAAATTATTTTGAGCCTTCATGCCACCCTTTCTTTCCAACCCTATCCAAAACCTACATTATGGTCTAAAGAAAGACCTTCCGATCAATCTTTGAGGATGCCAAATCAAGTGTGGCGAGAGTATGATCTTCTTGCATCATTAGTAATGCCTTGTTCTCAGCACAAAGAGAGAGAATGATAAATGCGAGAGTCTTATCGGTGAAAACCCTCATGGGCACCATAAGGCGATAGTGAGCTAAAAAGAAGAAGAAGAAGAGCAAAATGAGAGAGGATTGATGGTGAAAACCCTTCAGGGCACTACAAGTCGACTAAGGATTATGGTCAAATAGGACAATTGGAGCACTGAAACCCAGTTACACGACTTGGAGGCATAATAAAAGTTGAAAATCAGATTCAATTGACGGATCAGGCCGCTTAATCCAAAATGCATGTCATGGTCAGTGGAGATGGCCTTCAAATCAGATTAGTTTTTACTTTGTTCTTTTCCTGGGTAAAAGTTTTTCTTGTTAAATACCATCTCTTCACATTTTTTTTCTTTTTTATGTTCCCCCTGTTTTGTTTAAGTCTCCGTTGAGTCTGTTTTGTTGAAACAAGTGAGAAATGACTTTAAAATTTGCTACTAGCTTTCCAATTGCACAAAGCGACATCTGGCTAACACATCAAGGCGGTATAATTCAGGAAAGAATAATATGCGCATTGATTTGATGATAATCGACGTGCTTTGGGATTCATGTGAAATGCAAAGGTTCGGTAAATGTAAATTCATGAGCAATACATCGGGTATAAGGTGTTGGGCTTGAACGGATCATAGGTGTTTTCAAAGATAAGGGTTGACAGAGAAAGTGGTTAACCAATAACAAGCAAGGTCTTCCAAGTGGATATCAAAGTTATCATGGCAAGTGAAGGATCACAAGCCCTTAAGGTCACGGCCACAAGCTAACCACCATGTTTAAACTCACAAGTGTTTCTTTGTCTGAAACAGGGATGAAGGCTATGTTCATATCAAATCTTGAATTTTTCAGGTGTAATGCCTCAATTCTGCTTATGCAAAGGCTATTGAGAAGATCACATCACCCCTAAGAGACGCACTTCCTAGTTTTGGGTCATTTAAGTTTCTTCCCTAGGAAACGCACTTACTAGTTTCAGTCATTTAAGTTCACCCCTAGGAGACGCATTTCCTATCTGGGTCTTTCAAGTCATAGTTTTGTTTTAGGAGACGCACTTCCTAAATTGAAATGTTACCCCTAGTAGACGCACTTCCTAGCCTGGGTCTTTCAAATCATATGTTGTTTAGGAGACGCACTTCCTAAATTGAGATTTCATCCCTAGGAGAAGCACTTCCTAGTTTGGTTAATTTATGTTCATTCCTAGGAGACGCACTTTCTAGTGTGAGTAATTTAAGTTTCGCCCCTAGGAGACACACTTCCTAGTTTGGTTAATTTAAGTTCATTCCTAGGAGATGCACTTCCTAGTGTGAGTCATTTAAGTTTCGCCCCTAGGAGACGCACTTCCTAGTCCGGGTCATTCAGGTTATGTTTTTGTTCCTAGGAGACGCACTTCCTAGTTTGAGTCATTGAAGTTTTACCCCTAGGAGACGCACTTCCTAGTCTGGGTCTTTCAAGTCATATTTTGTTTAGGAGATATACTTCCTAAATTGATATTTCATCTCTAGGAGACGCACTTCCTAGTTTTGGTTAATTTAAGATCATTCCTAAGAGATGCACTTCCTAGTGTGAGTCATTTAAGTTTCGCCCCTAGGAGACACACTTCCTAGTCCGGGTCATTTAGTTTTATGTTTTTGTTCCTAGGAGACGCACTTCCTAGTTTGAGTCATTGAAGTTTTACCCCTAGGAGACGCACTTCCTAAAGTGAGATTTTACCCCTAGGAGACGCACTTCCTAGCTTGGTTCATTTAAGTTCATTCCTAGGAGACGCACTTCCTAGTATGAGTCTTTCAGGTTATACTGTTTAGGAGACGCACATCCTAAAGTGAGATTTTACCCCTAGGATACGCACTTCCTAGTTTTGGTTCATTCAAGTTTTACCCCTAGGAGACGCATTGCCTAGTTTGAGTCATTCAAGTTTTACCCCTAGGAGACGCACTTCCTAGTTTTGGGTCATTTAAGTTAATTCCTAGGAGACGCACTTCCTAGTTTGAGTCATTGAAGTTTTACCCCTAGGAGACGCACTTCCTAGTTTTGGGTCATTTAAGTTAATTCCTAGGAGACGCACTTCCTAGTTTGAGTCATTGAAGTTTTATCCCTAGGAGACGCACTTCCTAGTCTGGGTCTTTCAGGTCATATTTTGTTTAGGAGACGCACTTCCTAAATTGAGATTTCATCCCTAGGAGACGCACTTACTAGTTTGGTTAATTTAAGTTCATTCCTAGGAGACGCACTTCCTAGTGTGAGTCATTTAAGTTTCGTCCCTAGGAGACGCATTTCCTAGTCCGGGTCATTCAGGTAATGTTTTTGTTCCTAGGAGACGCACTTCCTAGTTTGATTCATTGAAGTTTTACCCCTAGGAGACGCACTTCCTAGTCTAGGTCTTTCAAATCATATTTTGTTTAGGAGACGCACTTCCTAAATTGAGATTTCATCCCTAGGAGACGCACTTTCTAGTTTGGTTAATTTAAGTTCATTCCTAGGAGACGCACTTCCTAGTATGAGTCATTTAAGTTTCGCCCCTAGGAGACGCAATTCCTAGTCTGGGTCATGCAGGTTATGTTTTTGTTCTAGGAGACGCACTTCCTAATTTGAGTCATCGGAGTTTTCCCCCTAGGAGACGCACTTCCTAGTTTGGGTCTTTCAGGTTTTACTCTTAGCAGACACACTTTCTAGTCAAACATTCTTGGTTTTGCTCACAGGAGACGCACATCCTAGTCGAGTCTTTAGTTTAGTCTTATCATTGCATCAATAGCACAAGTGGTCTACAATTTTTCTAACAACTCACAAATCTCCCAAGTGCAAATTGGGGTAGAAAATTTTGTTTATTTTGTTGTTTCGATTGCAGGCACCCACCTGGAGAATTAGGGAATTCATCTCAGAGTTATTTCAAAGTTCAAGTTAGTAGCAGGCGCCCACCTGAAGAACGAGGGAAGTCATTTTAGAATTCAATTCAGGTTAGAAGTAGCAGAAGCTCGCGGCAAGAATGCGAGTCGACAATACGAGATGACTAACAGAAGTAGTTTCAATCTAGAATAAAAGAAGAAAAACAAAAAAAGAGATATCCAAGTGCAGGAGCCGAGACAAGATATGGATTGCTCAAGATAGGACTGAGTCACGAGATTTGCATGTCCTATCGTGCTCCGGAGAAGCCGTGGAAGAATAAATTAGCACCTGCAGCTAGCAAGCGTCAAAGTTCAAATCTAAAGTCTGCATGAAGACCATTCAAGACTCAAGATCAAGCTTCAGAAGACTTATAGATAGGAATCTTGTAACTCACAGTTGACAGGTTTAGTTAGTCTTTTTCATTTTCGATTTTAATGTAATAACATGGTCGCGGACCGGAACCTCGACGGAATGAAACCTCAATCGGCTCTCCACCTCGGTATACTTCATCACTCATCCTATTTCTGAGCTACACGTGGACTGATTCCTTTATAGCCAAGGATATGTAGGCAACTCAGACACCAAGGCTCGGTCACATTCTCCTTTCTTTTAGTTTTAGGTCTCTCTAAATAAGGGTCGGGTCAAAAAACTTGTCTAGTCATTCTTTGTCTGAAAACTCTTCGTGTTTCTAGTTAAAGAAGGGCAACTATAGACATGTAATTTTTGACCCTCCCCAACATTTTACGTGTTTTAGCATTTAAATATTTAGTTTAGGTATAATATCTCTATTTTAACTAGTTTTAGCTCTTTTACTTTATTTCATCACAAAAACAAAAATATACAAAAATATAATTTCATATTATAGTTTACTTTAATTAATTAAAATTGGTTTTACATTTTAAAAAGAAAAAGTTTAAGTTTCTTCTTTAATTAGTTATGGGATTAAAAAAAAAACCAAATTTGGAGCCCAATTTCGGATATTTTGAGCCCAAATTGGGCAGTCCATTAGAACTTTCCCTACCCAATTAACCTTGGCCCATGACCCCTAAGCCCAACCCTAACAACACTATTCATCTTCTTCCTCACTTCCTAACCCTAAGACAAAAACTCTAACCCCACCACAAGTCAGCCGCCGCCGCCGTTTAAGAGCCAGCCACCGCTGTCAACCACCATAAAGCTGTAGCCGCCAGCCCCACCCACAACAACCATATTCCGGCGGCCTCTCTTCAACACCACCAGTTTCGCCGCCTGAGCTCCACCACTAGCCACGCCGAACACAACCCTAGCAGCAACACCACCCCATCGTCGCCCACCTCTCAAATAACCCCCTCCCGCTGTCGTTCTTCTTCTTCACCCTATCTCTTTTCACCAGAAGCCATAACTGCCGCCGCTAAGCTCCATATTCTTCACCCCTTCTTTTTCTTCTTCCTCCATAAACACCCCACAACAGTTACTCCCTCCTCACAATACCAGCCCGCCGGAAACAGGCGACCCCACACACACACGCACCAAAGAGAAAATGACGTACACAGTAAAAAAAAAAGACAAATTTTTTTTTGTTCATTTTCATTTCGGATTTTGGCTTCAAAACCATAGAATTCGATCAAGTTTGACGGTGTTTGGAGTTCGTTTCAGTTGTTGGTTCCGTTCAAGGTCCCTGTCAGTTCCTATTTGCGATTTCATTTTTCGGTCATAGGTCGCTGATCTTGACTTCAATTCTGGGTCGATGTCCCTGTTTTCAAGTCTTTGATCAAGTGTTATTGTTTTGCGGAATTAATTTTGGCCGAAAGAGAGCAAAGACTTTGGCTCTACACCGAGGTACAATTCTAACTTTGTTTTCTCCTTAATGTTTGATTGGTTTATCATTTGCTTGTCATCATGTTACTTTCTATTTTGATTTGAGATTGCTACTATTTGATTGAATTAGGATTAGTTTATCGTTTAATTTAGGTGTTCCTCTTGGTGAAAGTATGTCGGGAAGTTACTAAAAGTATTCTTGGGTTGTGGTGGGGTGATTTTGAACGAATGAAATTGGACTTGAAACAAATTTGAATTCAAGTAGCTTTGTTACCTTTATTTTGTTCTATTGGATTGCTAATTACATTTTAGGCTGGATAACAAATAGGCAAAACTCGAATAATCTCGGGTAGGCAAACTTTAGGATTTTTCTTTTCTTTTATTTCTGAGGTGAGAGGTTGTCCCCGTTAGTTGATTATTATATTCGGGGAATGCTCTGTAGAGTTTGTATATATTAATTATCCGGGGAATGCCCCGAAGAACTTTGTAAATATTTCGGAGGCCATGACGATCCCAATGGAGGAAGTATAATGTAGGTTAGCTTAGGATTTTCATCTTTATTTCTTTTTCTTTTATTAGGTGGGGATGACATCGAGCCTCTTGTGTGTTTATTTTTCTTTTACGTGTTTTTACCTCAATTTGAATATCTTTAAGCCAACTTGATCATGTACGCAACCGTACTAGTTACGGGACTCGGGGAATGCCTAACACCTTCTCCCTTAGCCAACTGAACCCCCTTACCCGAATCTCTGGTGCGGACTTATTTTGGAGTCCAAAGTGTTTTAAAAGGAATTCTTTTTTTAAAAACGGTGACCTGGCACACCGAAATCAAATGTCAGGTGGCGACTTTGACTTAATCCTTTAAAACACAATTCTTTTATCACTTTTCAAAATTGAAAAACCATTTCGAACTTCACTAAATCTCTTTATTCTTTTTAAGAGGGTTAAGTGAGGTTTGTTTGGGGAAAAAAGGGTGTGACAGCGACCGCGGCAGAATGCGGCGCGACCGCGGTGGATGGCTTCAGTTCTGCCTCGCGCTGCTTTGCCCACCGCGTTCCAGCCGCGGTCGTGATGGGCTCCACTCCAGCTAATTTTGCCTTTTTCTTGCTTCTTTTCACTCGGGTTCTTCTCGATTGACCTTATAGTCCCTTGATCGGCTTCAAAACGTTCCAAAGGGTCTACCTCATGGATTATTTCCTGCAAAGCATAAAGAACACCATTTAGAGCATTTTGTTATCATTTATATACTTAAAATAACACTAAAGTATGGTTCATTATGAGTGAAAATAGAATCTAAATAGCCTACTATCAACACCCCACACTTAACCCATTGCTCGTCCTCGAGCAACAAAAACCACACTCTACATGCCTAATCTTCTCAGGTTACCTTCCTCACTCTTTATACCCAGAACACTTCACACAGGCATACTAATTCAACGCGACATCTTAGCCTCGAAAGTGGACTCCTTTATAGACACACAATATCCTTAACCAGCTCTCCAACTCTCAGTCAGAGGTCCATTTTTACCTTCCCTTCATGAATCATGTGCCTACTCACTACAACAGAGACTTATGTTATTTACAAATCACACTTTGAGGAACTCGAATATGACATTTCACTCATCCTCAGAAATAATTTTTATGCCACAAACAACGCACCATAGGCTTGCCCGTAGTGTAGTACTCGACTAATCGAGCTCATTCAGTCTAGAATCAATTAGGACTTTACTTGGTTGTAATGTTGGCTGCGGGACGGGTATGATACATATGGAAATAGTGACTGCACCTCCCTAAGCACTCCACTACATTGTGTACTTTTAAACTCTTGATTTTGTCACCCTTCATTCCACCATTACACTATTGTATTAACCCCTTTTTCTTTTATGCACACATTTCTTTTAATAGCCACCACCAAATTAAGACTTATTTTTTTTAGATGGTGGCCTATAGTTTTTCTTATCAAACAGTGCGCTTTTTCATGTTTCCTTAATTCCACTTAACATCTCACCCAACCACCCCACACTTATATGTCTTTTCATATCCATTACACTTTGAGTGCTTCTAAGAGGTGATAGGGTTCAACAAGATAGGCTAGTTAAACTTGGATCAAGCTAGTAATGTGGTTGCCAAGGAAAACAGTCTTATAGGCTCAACAGGGTTGACTAAGATATGTATAAGTAGGTGGGACAAACATATACAGAAGGGTTAAGCAAGAACTTCCTATATCATTTTCTAGACCAAGACTACCATTTCGCTTAGTACACACACATGGCAAGTTCTAGGCATTGAGTGTTGACACAGAATATACAAAGCATAACTCACACATGGCACATGACTAAATTCAGTTAGGATCATCAGACACTCTGCTCTAAGCATTTGATCCATTCAGGAATACACAATTTAAGGCCTTATTAGAGTCAACAAAAGAGCCTAAGTGTCCCACTAAAGCAATCTTCATTCAGGGTACTATAGAGTTAAGGGCCGTATTCCTATCTTTGCTTTTCGCCCACGACTCCTAAACTAAGGAAAAAAAAAACTAACTACACCCGATTCAAATGAAAACCCTTGGAAAAGAACCGTGGTATAAAGAAAAACCAAGGGGAAATTGCTACACTACCTAATAAAGAAAAATCTTTTTGTGTTTTCTTTAGCCTCACTTCCCTCGAGAAACAGATCCATCGTCGGGAAGAGTCCTGGGCCAAAAATATTTTTTTATTTTTTTTATTACGACTCAAGACCCTCAAGAGACTCGTCAAAAAATGTCCGTCTTCGGGCAAAGTCAATACTAATTAAAAGGAGAAAACAATTCAACTATCAACAAACACACTATATATACAACAACAACCAATATCCCCCACCCCACACTTATAAAATTGGCATGTCCCCATGCCAACAACAATAAAGCACAGTGAGGTAAGGAGACTTCCCTGGTGTTCAGTCTTCATCAGAGACGGTGGCAGGGTCGAGATGACATGCACGCCCTAATGCTCGAAACCAGGCCATTATCTTCTTTTCGGACTTTGCCTGCTGAGTGGCTAGAGCGTCAACTCTGGTACTCAGGTTGTCCACTGAGATGCGTAGGCCTGCCACATCTTGCTCCAAAGTTGACATGCGGGTGCTTCGCCGAGGCCGAGATGGTCCCGCCTCATCATGAATTGGAATTGGCGGGGCAGCATCAGGTATAACCTCGTCTTCATCATCCACAGCAATAGGTACAGGCTGCTCTTTTCCCACCATTATTTTGCTGGCCCTGAAAGGGACCTTCTTTGCGAGCTTCCCGTATATGAGCCGGTTCTCAGGGACATTTGCAACACGACACAACCTGGTGACCAGTGAAGGGAAGTAAAACCCTTTGAGTCTCTTAGGAGATCTGATGAACATTTCATCGTGGATTAACCGGGCCACATCGAAGTCATGACGATTGACAAAACACCAAACCGCCACTACACGATTTGCATTTACACCAGTAGTGTTGCTGGAGGGCAGGAGTCGACTGCAGATGATGGTGAGCTAGAATTTAGCTTCCCAAGTAAGAGATTTGGAGTTCAGAGTGATGCGATGCTTTATCCATGTGGGCTCCCCTCCCAAACAGATGGCCCGCACAATGTTGTTCCAAGTGATTAGCGGAGTCTGGTAGACTTGGTAATAATCCTCCTCTCCTGAGAACACCAGGAGCCGGTATGCCCTGCGTATTGCCTCTAGAGAGGCATTCACCCTTATTTTTTTGACTGTGACCATCCGGTGGACATGTTCCGGGCAATTCGCGTAGAACTCCCGAACCATCAAAATATTTGCCTCCTCTGGTTCCTCAAAGAAGATGTCCAACTGGCGTCTCCTCAATTCATTGAACAAATCCGGGCATTCCTGCTGCAAGGCGGCCCTGTCAATAGGTACTTCATGGACCATCTTCCGGGTTGCTTTTGCTTCAAATCTTTCTTCGACATCTTACAAGACAAACTGAGTAGAGTTACACTGGCTTGTACTAGCCTGGGTTCTGCGTTTCTTGGACTGAGACATGGTACATGACACAACAATGTTTATTATCAGAGAGGGTTCAATTTGTGTGACCTCCGGGTGGTTACTCAGACTTCACCACCACGATGGTCACTTTACCAATTATTATCTCAATGGGGCAATTTTTCAAACACATGGTGTGCATAAATCGAGACATGCATCCATTAGCCCATAGTAGAACACACTCACCCCAAGTTCAACCACAATCTCAGAGTAGCATCAACCCACCAACATGATTTTCCACCCAATAACACCAAGTTTCACAAACAAGTCACAATAGTTAGTCTACAAAGAAGAAACAATTCTAACCTACACATGGTAGGGATCTACAATTCACATATACATTATACAAAATAAAAGAACACAAAGAAGAGAAATTAAGAGAGAGAGAGGAGTTAGTCGACTTACTTGAAGAGAGGAAGAGAGAGAAACCTGGTAGTTGGGGCTAGGAGATGAGAGGGGGTAATGGTGAGGGAGGGTGGGAGAATAAGAGAATGGGGGAGGGGAAATGTTTGGGGAAGAAGAAGGAGAAAGGGAGGGTGTTTGGAATTTAGGGCTGGGATGTGGGAGGTGTGGGGAGAGTGGGGGGTTTAAAAATTTTAAAAAAAAAGAACGGAGGGGTTCGCCGGGGTCGACCGTGGCCGCGGTGAGGGGGAAGGTTGAGAAATAGAACACTCCTTACTTACCGCGGTCACGTCGTGGTTCGCCTCGGTAGCGGAGACAAAAACAGAACATGACTAACTTGCCGCGGTCGCGGTGAAGGTGTTTCGACTGAGCCTTGTTTTTCTCACCCTTTTTACCTTACCGGAGTTGTATTTTAACCCCGTCTTCACCCAACATGCCCCAATCTTGCCTTGCACACTCAATAATAGGTTAGTCTCCTCTACACCATTTACAACAACAACACAAAAGAGAAAACAACAGAAAATCATGGGTTGCTTCCCACGAAGCGCTTGATTTAACGTGGCGGCACGACAAACACAACGATCAATGGGTTGCCTCCCATGAAGTGCCTGATTTAACGTCACGGCATGACGCAAACTCTTGCTATCACTCCTCATTTGTGTATTGGGGCCCCTCCAGATTTATCACCACACTGCCCCCTTTTTCTCACTCATACCGAGGTAATGTTTCAACCTCTATCCATTCACTGTGAATTTGTTCGTCCCATCTTGTGATTCAATCTCTACAGCTCCACTTGGGAACATTTGCACTACTTTGAACGGACCTGACCATTGGGACTTCAACTTACCCGGGAACAATCTCAGTCTTGAGTTGTATAATAGCACTAATTCTCCGGGTTGGAAGTTACGATCCAAGATGTGCTTGTCATGCATCAATTTCATTCTCTCTTTGTATAATCGAGCACTTTCGAATGCGTGGAACCGGAAGTCCTCAAGCTCATGTGGCCCATTAACTCTGTTGGTGCCCGTTGTTTCTATGTCCAAGTTCAACTGCCTCATGCCCGCAGTGGTTTATGTTAAAGCTCAACCGGAAGGTTGCATGCCTTACCAAACACCAAATTGTATGGTGACATACCAATAGGAGTTTTGAAGGCTGTGCGGTATGCCCACAATGCATCGTCCAGCTTCATGGCCCAATAGGTTCTTGTTACATTCACTATTTTTGAGAGGACACTCTTGATTTCCCTGTTGGATACTTCAACCTGTCCGCTCGCTTGTGGGTGATACGGCGAGGCTACTTTATGGAAGACTCCATACTTCTCCAACAAGCGTGCGAATGCTCTGTTGCAAAAGTGAGAGCCACCATCACTGATTATGGGTCGGGGGTACCAAATCGGGTAAAGATGTTTTTCTTTAAGAAGTTGGTTACCCCCTTTGCATCGTTGCTTGGGAGAGCGACTGCTTCGACCCACTTTGAGACATAGTCAATGGCAACCAATATATACTTGTTACCGTAAGAGCTGACAAATGGCCCCATGAAGTCGATCCCCCACATGTCAAATACTTCTATCTCTTGGATTGTGGTCATTGGCATCTCATGATGACGGGATATGTTGCCTGTCTTTTGGCATTCATCACAGCTTTTGACCTAAGTGTGAGCATCCTTGAACAATATAGGCCAGTACAGTCCTGATTCTAGCACATTTGCTGCTGCCCGGACTCCTCCAAAGTGTCCCTCATAAGGCAAAGCATGACAGGCCTGCAAAACAGAGGTTTGATCTTGCTCAGGGATACACCGTCGGATCATGTTATCAACACATATTTTGAACAATAACGGCTCATCCCAATAATAATCACGACAATCCCGTAAAAAATTCTTCTTTTGAGTTGAGGAGAACTCGTGCGGGACTATACCACATGCTAAGTAATTAGCAATATTTGCATACCAGGGTGTCTCCTCCTTTGTCATTGCATGTAATTTCTCATCCGGTAAAGTCTCAATGATATCTCCAATCACTGTTCTCTTTTCTGCCCCTTCCAACCTCGAGAGGTGGTCTGCCACTTGGTTGTCTTTCCCTTTTCGGTCACGTATTTCCAGGTCAAACTCCTGTAGCAACAGAACCCAGCGAATCAAGCGGGGCTTTGACTCCTTCTTTTCTATCAAATACCTAATGGCTGCATGGTCACTATAAACAATAATTTTTTAGCCAATCAAATATGACTTGAATTTGTCAAAGGCAAACACTACAGCGAGCATTTCCTTCTTAGTGACCGTGTAGTTCAACTGTGCACCACTAAGCGTCCTGCTTGCATAATAGATGGGGGGCATAACTTTTTCTTTGCGCTGCCCCAAGACCGCTCCTATCGCATAATCACTGGCATCACACATCAGTTCAAATGGTTGCTCCCAGTTGGGTGCAACAATGATGGGTGCGGTTACCAGTCTCTTCTTTAGCTTCTCAAATGCCACCCTGCAAACATCAGAAAACACAAAGTGCTGGTCTTTTTCAAGCAGCTTACATAAAGGGTTAGCAATTTTTGAAAAATCCTTGATAAATCGCTGGTAGAATACGGCGTGACCAAGGAAACTCCTCACTGCTTTCATTGAAGAAGGTGGTGGTAACCTCTCAATCATGTCAAATTTCGCATTGTCTACTTCAATCCCCTTTTTGGACACTCTATGTCTCAGTACTATTCCTTCTTGTACCATAAAATGGCACTTCTCCCAGTTCAGCACCAAATTTGTTTCTACACATCGTTTGAGCACCCTTTTGAGGTTATGGAGACAATCTTCGAATGAATCTCCTGCCACGGAGAAATCATCCATAAACACTTCCATAACGTCTTCAACCATGTCGGTGAATATGGCTAACATACACCGCTGGAATGTGGCCGGTGCATTGCGAATCCCAAAGGGCATTCTCCGAAAGGCAAAGATGCCATACGGGCATGTGAAGGATGTCTTCTCTCTATCTTCTGGGGCTATTGAGATCTGATTGTACCCCGAATATCCATCCAAGAAACAAAAATAGGATCTCCCAACTAACTTGTCCAATATCTAGTTAATGAAGGGCAAGGGGAAATGGTCTTTTCGGGTGGCTGCGTTTAGTTTCCTTTAATCCATGCAGATCCACCCGGTGACTGTACGAGTTGAGATCAACTCATTCTTCTTATTTTGTATAACAATCATTCCACCTTTTTCGGTACACACTGGACGGGGCTCACTCAATTGCTGTCAGAGATGGGAAAGATGATGCACGCGTCCAGCCACCTAATCACCTCCTTTTTCACTACCTCTTTCATGTTCGGGTTCAGCCTTCGTTGATGTTCCCTGGAAGGTTTGTGCCCTTCTTCCAGAAGAATCTTGTGCATGCAGAAGGCCGGGCTGATACCCTTTATGTCTGCCATGGTCCAGCCAATGGCAGTTTTGCACTCTTGTAACACTTGCAGTAATTGTTCAACCTGCACAGCTAACAAGCCAGATGATATGATAACAAACAAAGTAGAATTGGGACCCAAGAAAGGATACCTGAGGTGGGTTGGAAGTGGATTCAGCTCCAGTTGTGGTGCTATCTCAATTGATGGTTTTGCAGGTGGTGTGGATCTTTCTTCTAAATAGAGGGGCTCAACTCGGGGTTCCCTCTTCCAAAATCCTTGGCCTTCGAGTGCCATAACCCACTCTGCCAACCCTTCGCCATCCATTTCCTCTAAAGTTTTCAAGCAAGCTCCCAGTGGATCTTTGGCATTAAGGGTCTCATCTTCATCATGTAGGATCACATCCATCGCCTCCACTAGGGAGAAATTTGCATATTCACTGGGTATCCTCATGGATTGTTGGACGTTGAATAACACTTCTTCATTGTTCAACCACATTTTTAATTCCCCAGTTTCACAATCAATCAATGCTCTCCCAGTGGCTAAAATTGGCCTTCCCAAAATTATGGGAGTCTCCTCGTCTACTTGGCAGTCCAGAATAACAAAGTCAGCAGGGAATACAAACTTCCCCACTTGCACAAGTACATCATCAAGAATCCATGTTGGTTTTTTAACCGTGCGGTCTGCTATTTGCAACAACATAAAAGTTGTCCTAGCTCTGCCAATGCCCAGCTTTGTGTAGATTTCCAAAGGCATCAGGTTTATGCTGGCTCCTAAGTCACATAATGCTTTTGAAAATTCATAACTCCCAATGGTGCACGGAATCGTGAAGCTACCTGGATCAGACATCTTTTGAGCCATGGGTCTAGCCACTACCGCATTGCATGTCTGTGTTAGAGTTATTGTGGACAGGTCCTAAGAATCAAATTTTCGCGACATCAGGTCTTTCATCATCTTTGCATAGCCTGGAATTTCCCTCAGAGCATCCATCAGAGGAATATTCAATTGAATCTTTCGAAGCATCTCCATAAATTTCCTGTATTGATCTTCTTTATTTTGTTTTGCCAATCTCTAGGGGAATGGTGCAGGCATCACTTTTCTTCCACTACTTGCTGGCTATTCTTTGTTGGAATCTTTTGGCTCAAGAGGGGCCGCCTGTTCTTCCACCTGCTCACCTTCTTTTGCCTTACCCTTTTCAATATGCGCCTGTTCAACCACCACCTCAGTGAGTTTTGCTGATTCATCTATCTCGAATGGGACTGGAGTGGCTGTTGTGGTCTCTCTCCTGGTTGGAGCAACCTCTTGCTCCCTGTCTAAATCTCTCCCATTTCGGAGACTAACTGCCATCAGTTGATTCGGGTTTTGCTCTTTTGGGTTGATGTTTGTGTCAGCTGGCAATGCTCCTTGGGGACGGTTATTTAGGGCCATGGACTGCTGTCCCAATTGAGGTTCAATCCCTTTTATTGCTAAATCATGTGCTGCCGGCGTTTCTTGCATCTTACCATTCGTTTCAATGAGCTGCTGCAGCATACCCTTGATTTTCACCATGTTGTTGTCTTGCTGCTAATGAGGTGTTGATATGTTAACTATTGTTGGTGTTGTTGTTGATAACCCTGTTGTCTTTGATATGGAACCACTTGGCCTTGGGGCCGCATACCTCCCGGTTGTGGCATGTTCAGTCTGTACTGCTGGCTAGGTGCTGGCCCTAATTGTTGTCCTCCTTGCCTTTGACCCCCAAAATTATTAACATAGTTCATATCCTCTCTGGGTCCCTGGTTGTTACCTTCTGCACTCCATGATCACATATAAGACTGATTGATGCAAGGGGTACATAATCCTCTATTTGTTGTATCAACGATGTGCAATTGCTTTGTACCCATCTCATCAATCTTCTTCGTTAGTATACTCATCTGAGTCATGAGTGTGGCTATGTTCTCTGCATGGGAACTTTTTGGGTCAAGAGGAACTGAGTGCACTATTGGTGTCAGAGTCGTACCTCTCATCATCCACCCTAAGTTCTGGGCCATCTTATCAAGAAGGATTTTGCACTCAGTGAATGTCTTGCTTAGAAAAGCACCCCCAGCTGAAGCATCGACATTTGCCTTCAAATTATCTGCTAGCCCCATATAAAATCTCTGGCCGAGCATCTGGTCTGGAATATCATGGTGGGGGCACTTCACTAGCATCCCCTTGAATCTTTCCCAAGTTTACTGCAAGGTCTCAATGTGCTTCTACTTGTACTGCAAAATCTCGTCGATCTGTCTTGTAGTCTTGTTTGGCGGGTAAAACTTGTTCAAGAATTGCTTGACTAATTCCTCCCATGTGAAAATGGAATTGATTGGGAGCGAATTTAGCCAAGTCTGAGCTTCCCCAGTCACAGAGAACGGGAACAATAGCAGCTTAATGGCTTCCGAGGTCACATTTGGTTGCCTTTGGGTCACACAAATCAATAAAAAAAATTCAAATGTTGTTGAGGGTCTTCAATGTGTGACCCAGAGAACAATCCCTTATTTTGCAAAAGATGCAGCATGTTGTTGATGATCTGGAAAGTCTCTGCCTGTACATGGGGCACAGCAATGGCGGTGGCCAGGTTGTCTGCTGTTGGATGTGCCCAAGCATAGAGTGTCGCTTTTGGCACAAGAGGTGCCACAACCCCCTCGTTTGGTACACGAGGTGCTTCCAATCCATCACCGGGTACAAGAGATACCTGGTTGTTTGCGTTGATGTTATCCACGTTTTCCATTTCAAGTTGTGGTAAGTGTTTGTCCCTCTTATTAGCACGGTTTAATGCTCGGAATGTTTTCTCTAGGTGTGCGAGTCCTTCAAGAAGTTCACCAGCCCTCGAAGAGTTTCTAGGAATACACCTGAATCACACAAGAGTTCAAACGTGAGAATTTAAATGGAAAGTTGTTTAACACCGTAAGAAATTGAGATAAACTAGTAATTCTAGCAATACTTCTAAGTTGTAACAAGTAACACCGTTAGTTCCCCAGCAACGACGCCAAAATTTGATCACGCCCAATTGTGCCTTATAAAAGATAAAGCGGCCGCTGCAAATATAATCCGGTTTAAGTCCGGAGTCGAATCCTCAGGGAACTAACCTATCTATTACAACTCTTAGTGAAGCTAATATAAGCTCAACCAATTTCCGGGTGCAGTATTTTTATCAATAATTGTTTGGGTTTATTAACTAAAGAAGATGATATTAGAAACTAACAATACTTAATATTAATGATAATTCAATGGTGGAAAGATCTAGGGCAGTGATTTCCCCAAATGCTAGACTAATTCTTACTCTTTTGCTATAATCTCACCGTGTTACTCTACGAGGATTATGAGCTATGGGTTACTGCAATTATCTATCGATCGACTACAATAATTTACTAGAGCATTCTCTCGAACTACTCTAGCTGAATATGTATGTAGCTCTAATTTATCCCACCAAAGTTTCGTTATCTCTAACCCCATTTTAAATTCAAGTACTGAATCTCTTCTATTACTCAAAAGTGGTGTTGTTCAACAACAATCTAACCAAGTGTTCTTTCTCAAGCAACACAAGGCAATTAGACACAATTAATCAAGGGCCCATTCAATTAATCACCATACAAAGCATAGTTGAACAATCTTAGATTAAACCCGGATTGATTATAACAATATTGAGTCAAAACTTCATCTAACAATTGGTTCCATCAACCCTAGACGGATTGTTTAGCTACTCATACTAAAATACAATGAAAGCATATAAGAATTCATAATTCCAAAATAATGATAGAAGAAAGAGAATCGAAAAACTCTAATTGTAGCTTGGTCTCCTCACACTTGTTCTTGCCTCGAAATTTAGTCTAAAAACAAGCTTAACCTTTCTTGGGCGAGTCTATAGGGTTTTAAATAGGGCTAGGCTAATTTCTCCCGTTTTTACACTTTAGTCCCTGCAATTTTTGGACTTTTCAGGACTTGACCGCGGCCGCGGCAGAACGCGGCACGACTGCGGATGGCTTCAGTTCTGCCTCGCGCTGCTTTGCCCACCGCGTTCCAGCCGCGGTCGACCGCGGTCGCGGTGGGATCCACTCCAGCTAATTTCGCTTTTTTCTTGCTTCTTTTCACTCGGGTTCTTTTCGATTGGCGTTATAGTCCCTTGATCGGCTTCAAAACGTTCCAAAGTGTCTACCTCATGGATTATTTTCTGCGAAGCATAAAGAACACCATTTAGAGCATTTTGTTATGATTTATATACTTAAAACAACACTAAAGTATGGTTCATTATGAGTGGAAATAACATCTAAATAGCTTACTATCAAAAAAAAAAAAAAAAAAAAATCAATTAAAATGAATCAGATATCACTTATTGGTAGGCTCTTGAAATTTACTTTGAAAGTTTGAATTCTTTATGCGAAATTTAACTTCAAACAATTTAAAAAGTTGTTAACTGTTGTAAATTTGTCATTGTTATGCTACAAAATTGCCAAATGAACTTTAGCGTTAGATGAAAGGAACGAGTAAAGATCATTATATTTACACTCCAAATTAAATTGAAGTACTAAGTGATTTAGAGAAGCAAAATATCATAAATTCAGCTGAAATTTACTCATTTAATTTCCCTTAACAAGGGCAACAAGGGCAGGATGTAGGGTATATTTTACGGGTTCAATTGAATTCATAACTTTCGATGTGGAATAAAAATTTATGTGTAAAAATCCCATAGCCTTAAAAATATAATGGACTCAATGCTAAAAAATTGAAAAGTTAAACTATAGGATTTAAATCCTGGATCCGCCTCTTATAAGAGCTACAGATGATCTTTTGTTTCTAATTACCTGACTTTGCTGATTTGACAAAGTCTAATACAATAGTTTTTCAAATTCTGTTAAGTTTTCAAACGTGAAGGTTAATTAATTTAATATCCTTTATAAGTTGAGTTTAACTATTGGTGAACGTTCTTAAGCAGCATATATACGGCAATGATAAAAGGAAAAAGGAAAAAGAAAAAGAATTGTAGTACTGCAACCTTAATAACACGAACCTTCATTGTGAAGGTAAGCTGTTTAACAAAGCTTGACTGACGCTGGTCGGGTATAATGCAAAGCTTCTAGAAGTTTTTGCAATGAGTTTAAGTTTTTTGCACTAGTCGATTACACCTTTGGGTTAAATTAGTTCGTAACAAAAAGTCACTATTTATGGCTAATATAATATGATAACTCAGAAAATATAGTAATTAAACAATTTGATATAACTTGTTAAATAATATAAGAAATTCTTTATCACAATTATTACTTTCGTTCACTTTTATTTGTCCACATGAATTTGACTCGTCTTTTTAGAAATAATAAACAAAGTACATGTTTTACCATAACACCTGTAACAGTGACAACATTTTAAGAAAGATGAGAAAAATAGAAATATTAGGTGTTCACACAGGAATAACTGGATGAGAAGATCCACATATATATCAAGAGACCAGCTTAAAGTGGGCTTAAAGAGTTACTCAAATTGAAATTTCAAATAGTTTAGAAACTTATCACAAAGCTCTCAACAACTATAGTAACCCTTAAATTGAAGCTTATGCTTTGAGGATGAGGATCTCATTATCATAATTAATTACCATTGAAAGCAATCTGAATTCAGGGGAATAACTATAGCCAGAAAATGCAGTCTTGTATTAAATGCAAAACATGTGGAGGGTTTGACTTTGTTTGATCCATCCTAACCACCCACTAAACCTAGGCCATCAAGAGATCAAAATGTAGAGTAATGATAAATGATGTCTCTGTACCCATTGCTTTCGAGCAGAAAAATATTACTACTAGAAAGAATAACGGATCCAGGATTTTCATTCTATGGGTTCATGACTCAGGTTTCAATCATTTAATCTATCACCTTATTTGTGTTCTGGGTTCATAATTCAATGCTTTCAACAATTTCAGTGGATTCTACACAAATAAATTTAGATATATGCTAAAAGTTATGAGTTCAAATGAACCCACATATATCATACTAGAACCCTAGTGCTTGCATATACAGTTACCTAAAAAAAAACTCTGATAAATTAAGTAAGTAGAGAGGTCCTCTGTATCTCATAAATCTTGGATGTGACTTTAGTTATACCTCTATCTAAAAGGAAGAATAGAATGCATAAGTCCCTCATGAATAAGACAACCAAATGACAAGGCAATAGTAACACTACATATGAAATAGTCACATTTTGAATTGTCAATTTGCAGAGAAAATTTATTGAAAGCACATTTTCTTCAATGCATGGAAGCAGTAAAAAGATGGAACTTTTCCACCTGCAAATTAAAGAATTTACGTTTGGTGGAGAATAATAATGAAATTTAAGCTGGCATGCAATATATATTGATAGTTATCTGCAGCAGGTCATATGAACGCCCGTGTTCTTTTCAATTTTCCTAAAATGAAAAATAATTTTTATCAACCTACCTTATACTATAAATATTCCCAAGTGGGGGTTGCTATTCATATAATATTTGAAAAGAGAGAGTGCTGTTTCATTTATAGCTATTTAAACACTCTCATGTGCATCTGAACAGAAACCCTTCCTTTTCCATCTAAAGCTCTCTAACCCTTTATATAGTTCATGTGATGAAGTGTATCAACACATATGTTAATGCATCATTTATACTACACTTTGGAGTTTGGTCCAATCACATGAGAACTCATCCACTGTCCTCTAACATTATATTAAAGTGATAAGGTCCAATTTGTTTTGCTCCTACGCTATATGATATTGTTTAATTTTGTCATGTGTTATTAAGAAATAGTGCTATATTTGTCTTTGCTATTGACAGAGCTTTATTGAGAAATGGTAGACTTTACATGTTCAAATTTACAGCTTAATTTTTTAATATGAGTTAAAATTACCCTCATGTTGGAGCTCCAGTAGATGGTCAAGGGCAGGGGTGAAGCTATGCTCTTCTGAACTAGCCACCTTTCGTCAAAAAGTTACACCGTAAATATAGGTAAAATAATAGATTTTAGAGGTATATAACATATATTGAACATCCTTTATCGGGGAATTCTTTTTTTCTTCTACCAAGAGAAATTTCTGGCTTCGCCAAGGATAACAACGAAATTTTTCCTAGGCAGAGGTAATATTTGACCAAACATCTAACAAAGACAAAATTTGCTTAATTTAAAACAATACTCCTTTCCCTATATTAATTAATTATTATTGTGAATATATTAGTATCCTATTCTGCATCCGGTAAATTAAGAATTTACACATGCCTCTATAGACACTGTATGCTTTAATTAATTTTTTTGGCCTACCTCCAGTAGAGTGCTAGGTAATGATTAAATGTTGTAGGGACATTATTAATTATAATTTATAACATAGAAAAGGTGTAGTTGGATGAGATGACTATTGGATTTGCTGTGCCTGCATCATGCACCAAGGAATAGTTGACTGTATCTTGAGGCGCTGTTCTGTCCTCCCATTTTATTTACTAAAAAATGAGAGAAAAGAGTTGATCCCATACTTAATTTATAGATATAATATTTTCAAAATCAAATCAAATGTCGCTGGTATGACTACCCAATCACTTTCATATATTCATGACTACATATATACAGGATAGTCGTGCATGAGAAATACTCCCAATTCCCATCATACATGTGATTAATTACATTCTTCAATATAGCAGCATATATATTATTCTAGGCATATATTTCGACTAAAAAATCATTTCCTTTTTCCTTTTATGCATCAACAGCCGACTAACTAGCTAACCTACTCAATTAATAAGACGTTTGTTTCATTCAACATTTTCCTAATTATTTTGCTCTTTTCTGGCAATGAAATTAAAACTCACCTTATTTAGCAATACAATGAGGAATGCAGAGGTGCAAGCAAATGAACAAAAGCATGTTTTAAATCGTGGTCCTACACACCTTTCACATTTGCCATGGCCATATTTAAACAGCCTAAGGAAAAGATGGGATGGTATCTGTCCAATCTTGGGCTCAATAGATAACTTGTTAATCACTATTCCAAAAGTTGTTTTCCCACATCTACAACTACATTTGTTGCCAAAGTGGATATTAATCTGCCTTCTCACACCGGGGCGGATCGACCTACGACTTACGGGTTCACGTGAGCCCAGTAGTTTTTGTCCAAACAGTATAAATGCGTTCGAAAAATTCACTTAATATCTTTAAATATTTAAATGTGAACCCATTTACTGTTGAAAATTTACTCGATATCGTTATCGGAATCACGGATATTAAATTCTGGATCCGCCTCTGTTATCACAAAGGGTAGCAACTCATCTTGAAGGGTTTCAATCCCAGAGAAACTTGGTTCTCATATTTCCGTCTCTCCTCCCTTACTACCTATGAGTGATGAGTCCACACTCCACATCCACTTGAAATTCACTCTCCATAATTACAATATTTTTGATGACAAACAAGAAGTATTTATACATTGACATTCTTCGTCCATTCTCTTATTGGGCTTTAAATGAGTATACAAGCTTGGGCGGGGAGGATACGAAACCATAAGTCCAGTATACTATATGAAACTATTTCCGTGAGATTGGACTGACATTGGATTCTAGCTACAGGTTGACTCCCTTGTATGAATTGCATGAGCAGTGAGGAGCTGTAAAGTAGGGGTGGGCATCGGTCGGTTCAGTTCGGTTGTGAATATTATCGGTTTTGCCTATCGGTTATCGGTTTACAAATATCATAACCCGATAACCAAACCGATAAGATATTGATTATCGGTTATCGGTTATTCGGTTATCGATCATTATCGGTTCGGTTATCGGTTTACCCGATAAGATAAAACAACTAAAACAATTTCGCAATATATAAAATTGTCGAGTTCTCATTATCTTGAGCCAGAAGCCAAGAAATAGATCAGATTTCCGTTGTCTTTGACAACTTTATGATGCATAAATATAGGATTACAAAGGTGGAATGCAATATGCAATATGATTGTGTTGATAATAAAACGTGGAATATGATTCGTATGTTTAACTAGAAGTGAAAAAATTCTGAAAAAAGTGGGATAAAATAATAAGACGACGTTACACAAACAAGTCTTTAAGCTACAGGTTATGTTATGATAATCTATATGAATATTGATCAGAACTTATGAATTGATAATATCAGAAACTGGCTAACCCATGTATCAAATAAAAAGAAGTTTACTTCTTCGGATGCTTAATATTCCAAAAAGAGAAACACTTGTTAAAATTATAAGTATTTTATAATTTTAGATTTGTCCAAAAAGAGAGCAATACCTGTCCAACCTGAGGGCGTGATGCGACTGACGAGTGACGTCGGCTTGAGTCTTGACGAGCTGACTAGTGACTGGTGACTGGTGAGGGCGTGAGCCGTGAGGCGAAGAACTGGTGAGGGTGTGAGCAGTGGTGAGGCAGAGAACTGCTGAGGTTGGGGCGTAGGGGTGCGGCGGAAAATTGAAAAACTGAGAAAGAGAAACTGACTTATTGAGAATTGAGAAAGAATATGGAAAAGGAATTATGAAACCCTAGTATAGTATGTATATACTTAAGGGTAAATTAGTAAATTAGTTAATTCTTACTGGGTTATCGGTTTTTACCCAATAATAGAATTGCAAACCGAGCCCGAACCGATAACCCAATAATTATTTTTTACCCATTACCAAATCGTTAACCCAATACCGATAATCCAATAAATAATTAACAGTTCGGGTTATCAATTTTACCCGATATATGTCCACCCCTACTGTAAAGTGCTTAGATAGAAGACATATATGTATAATAATCATTATATAATATATAAGTAACGGCTAAAAAAAAATGAATTGACGGACTATTTGTATAAAATTGGAAATTATACCTCTTATAGCAAACTAGTACACCCTATTTTGTTATAAACCAAAACCATTTTAAAATATTATTATGTATAGCTATTTTTTATATTTTATAGCAAAATAAGTATTTATGGAAAACACTACCATTGAGGCATGAAATACGCTATTTTTATTTTTTCTCTCTTTATTTCAGTTAACTCATGATCTCTCTCAAATCATAGCAAGATTTTTCTTCTTTCTCTCTCTGCATCTCTCTCTCTCACACAACAAGATTGTAGGAGCAAATTTCTCATAATTGATCCTCAACGTACATTTTTGCTCCAAAAATTCGTGATAATTAGTAATGCTTTTGGCCGGTTCAAGCTTTACTGCTCTGCCATTCTTTTTTTTCTCTTCACTCTTTTATTTTTAAATTTTCGCCATTGTTAGGTTTTGAGGAAGAAATTTTGAAATTCGTCTTTAATGGCTGGTTCAACAACTCCGAAGAGGTTACACTCTATTTTTCTTGGCCGAAAAACTCCATCTCCGACGAACTTTCTTTCCTTCTTTGCTAATTTAGTCACATACAATGATACAATATATCATATTATGTACAAATACACTCAAATATATTATATTTTTGTATAAATAATTATTTTTCGTCTGTATTTATGTATTCTGAAGGTTTGTATTTTCTGAATACAGACAAATATCACTATGTTTTCTGATTTTATGTTGTTTGAATACAGTCGAATTGAATACGGTGAATTGAATACAATGTACAATATTGAATAATGAATATCTATGAATTGAATACAATATATACAGTCGAATTGAATAGAATGGTATACACTCTATTTCTTGATTACCTCACTATATTTGTAAATACAGTCACGCAAATACATGAAATACATCATAGTAACATTGAAATGTATGTAGAACTGATTTTGTTGAGTTAAATTAGGAGTGGTATACGCCAATTGATCCTCTTTCCATTATTAAACAACTGAATTCCCCTATTTTTAGGCGAATTCCGCTATTGTGTTCATGAATATAGTAGCGCAAAATACAGTCGCACAACTGAACTCCCATATTTTTAGGCGAATTCTGCTACTGTATTTGCGAATACATCAAATACAGTCGCAGAGCTTTCCTCCTCTATTTTAGACGAATTCCACTACTTTATTCATGAATACAGTAGCGCGATCACAACGAATACAGTTGCGTAGCAACAAATTTTATGTAGAATTGATTCTCTTGAGTTAAATGATGAGTGATACACACTAATTGATCCTCTTTCCGTTATTAAACAACTGGACTCCCATAGGCGATTTCCACTACTGTATTCATGAATACAGTGGCGCGAATACGGTCGCGTACAACATGACTCCCCTATTTTCTAGGCGATTTTCCCTACTGTATTCATGAATACTGTAATGCGAATACAGTGAATACAGTCGCATAACAACTAAATAGTAGCTATATGAAGTAATTACGTATGTTTACCCTCAAAATCGGATAACAATTAAATTTGTAAGCGTTTTTAAGGATACACGAATAATTTGGTACAAAGCGATAAATTAAGTCAATATTGAACAAACAAAGATAAAATGGATTCAAACTACACAAGTAGGATAGTTTCTGCCTTAGTGAGATATTCACCCTCGATCTGGGCTCACTATGGCCAGCAGTGATGAACAAGAGAAAGAATCAATAACAAATAATAACAATATATTTCTTTGAAATGCATGTTACAATATGTTTCATGAATTATCAGATGCCCTTTATATAGTAGAGGAGTTCTATTCTAGGCACAACTCTATAAAAGGTAAAAAACTCTTCTGATTAACTGATTGTTGGTTCCTCATTGCTACGTGCCGAGATCCCGTCGTGATATCCGTCCAGTCACGGATATTTCGGCCTTCTGTTGGCTATGCTTGATGGTCCGACAATGATCTTCGAAGTCGTTCGAGGCTAGGACCGATCCGCAACCATGACCCCGATATTCTCGAGGGTAGGCATCATGCCCCCGGATTCTGGCTCGACAGTACTTTTGCCTCGATTTTGGTCCCTTGTCACCATGTCTCGAACCTGGCTTATCTTGTCGGAGGTCGGAGTGCACCATGAGCTATATTTTACCCGTATACAAATAGTCCCCTCGTTTCTCAGAGGATAAGTTGACGAGAAACGATATGAGCTTTTCGATTCCTTCTTCGATACATCGTGTCAGAAATGACAAAAAGTGCAAAACGTCTCGTCAATCATATCATAATGGCCCTAAATGCGTGTCAACCGCCGGTTAACCGCTCCTGGACGCAAAACGTCGCGAAAACTCTATAAATACCCCCTCCTCTGTTCATTTTCCCTTTGCATCAAACCTTCTACCCTCGCACCCTTAGGATTTCAATACTCCTTAGCACTTTTGCCCTCGTTATTCAAGGTCCTTTGCAAGAATTTCTACCCATTTTCTTCTCAAGCAAACAAGTATAATCCTTCAACTTCCATTCTTTCTTCATCATTTCTAGATTTTCCTCCATTTTCACTTTTTAAAGGAATGGAAAAGATTTCCATAACCGTTCCCCAAAAAGAAGCTCCTTATACTTCGCGACTGGCCACTGAGGTCGAGGAGACCGCTCCGGGTGCGGCCATTGATGAACCAGTACCCGAACCCCTCTTGAAAATGTTCATCCCCGGGGGATGCTCGGTCAATAACGATTTTAAGGTTAAGAAGCCTTCCTCCCTACAAGGTTAGTGTTAGGAGGTCTCGAGATACATCTGCTCGATTACCGAAGAGGTCCTCCCCGCGGTCCGAAAAGAATGCAACTAGGGCGATAAAAACATAGTGGTCCCCGATCCGAGGGGGTCATTACCACTAATGTCGAGGGATATCTAAGTGTTTACACTTATCCCTTTACATTGCGACTAGTGGACCCGGTCATTACAAATTTTTGTAAGATATTCGAGGTATCCTCGGTCTGATTCATCCTTCGCCGTGGAGGATCATGATCCTTCTTCAGCTTTTTGTGAACAAAATTGACTCTTGCCTGTTTACTGTGGATCACCTACTCCGTTTGTACAGTCCCCGAATATTCTAAGGGGGGGCTGATAAAACTTGTGCGCTGGGAAGTAAAGCCCCGTTCTTAAGTATCGATGAGGCCTAGGATCGAGGGTGGCAAGGCCGTTTTGTCCGAGTGAGGACTTCGGACTTGATTCCGGTTGAATGCAAGAAATTCCTTGAGAAGTGGTATACGTCACATAAGTATAACTTTCCTTCGAATGTTGATTTTATGTTTACTTCTCTTTTCCTTAATTTATTCGTGGTGGTGCAGTCATCGCTCGAGTTCCAAATGTTGTCCCTCGACTCAAGGAGTGGGTCGAGGGTATTGTTTCACAGATGCCCTACTCCGAGCAATCAGTCCCCATAGAACGGGCTACAATCGAGGAGGAAACAGTAGAGGCTAGCCCCTCTCAAGTTCGTGAGGTCGATACTACAGTGAGGGCCGAGAACTCTCGAGATGTCGGTTCCGCCCTGCCCGGTGTGATAGACATTACGGGATCTCCTTCATTCACGAAATCAATGTTCGATGAATCCCGAAAGATGAAAGAACGATCGAGCGAGGGGGACCACAGAGTGGATGATCCCCTTCGTCACTTCTTTGACGATGTATACTTGTCCTCCCTGGAGGAGTTAACCATATTGGGTAATTTAGAAGTGCCGAGGAAAAGTCCATCCTTTGAGGTTGGCGGGCCGCACTCGAGCCCGAGGTTGGTCAACCAGTTCTAGGCCCGGAGTACGGATCCTAGACGAAAGCAATCAATCGTCATCACCGTTATGGAGGACGCCCGAGTTCCTTCCGCCCCCGTCAGGGTATATAGCTACCTTCAGTGCCTGGTAACCGATGAAGACCAGGCTAAAATGAATGAGGTGGCCTACGCCTGTTCAACGAAGCACAACATGCGCTGAACCTGGTATGGTGTTAGCAAACTTTTTTATTTTTCAATTTTTGTTCTTGATGATCCTAATATCTCTTCTCGTATTTTCAAGCCTTGGTGCTTCACCACGAAACCTTCCTCCGGTATCGGGATGAGCTGAGCAACCTCGAGGCCGAAGTCAAAGATCTTGTTGAGAAGAGAGACACATACAAACTTCTTAGCGAGCAACGTGAAGGAGAGGCTAAGAGCCTTCGAGCTGAGTTGGACGTGGCTCAAGAGAACACGTCGACCTGGTGGAACAGATAAAAATCTTTGAACTTAGTGACGATGAGATAGACATGATGATAATGGTCAGAACCCGTAGGTACAACAGAATATTGATCGGATCGACCAGCTCCGGGCCGAGATGGATGTTATAAAGGTCAAGGCCGAAGAGTGAAAAGGCAAGATGGACCACTTGGCCTTGGAAAGGGATACCTCCCGGGCGCAATTAGTCTCAGCAACTTCGAGCGATGAGGGAGAAGGCTGAGGCCCGATCCCAAAAGATCGAGGAACTTCAGTCTCAACTAGTCTCGGTTGTTGCCGATCCGGATACCCTCGCCAAGGAGCTTAAGCCAGCCAAGTCAGTGGCCAAGATAACCAGGGCCGATGATGATGAGATGGTGGCCCAGTACAAAGCTTATGCGGAGGTAGGCCAGGACCGCCTGAAAGACGTTGTTGGATATGTGAAAAAGCAGTCCCGAAGGGAGGCCCTCGAGGAGGTTCATGCCCGGGGTTTTGATTTATCGGTTGAGATCGAAAATGCTAAGGGGATCGAGCCCGAGGCCAAGAAGTTGGCATATCCCAAGAAATAAGAAGACCATGATGGTCCCAATGACGAAGCTGGCTCCGGTAAAGACCAGGTTGCTTAGGTGTCTTGTTGATTTTTCTTTGTTTTTGTACCTTTGTACCTTTTGTTGAGGCCATTTGGCATTTGTAAGGATCTTTATATATATATGCTCTTTTTTCCTTTGAAAGTTTTTAAGTTTGTTTCCTTTTGCTCTTTTCTTTATGATTATAAAGATATCTAATGCCTTAGCACGTAATAATTAGGTTTTGTTCGGAGGTTCGAACATGCCTCATTCTTGACATTATTTCTCTTAAGATTCATGGGGGGATCGGTAAGACCGGAAGCTTTCCCCAAAGTACATAGAATATTTTAGATTACAATTTTCCAAGGGTAGCCTTTTGAACCGGTTTAGAAATTTTGAAGGCCTCATGTTTTGGTTACGGATCTGGGATGTTTCGAGTCATTCTAAGATGGACGTAGCCTTTTAAGTTTGGGTATTTGTCAAGTAGGCTTACTACCCCGGGTTTCGATACCTGAGCCGTCCGGGCTTGCCTAGGACAACAGCCTCCGAATTGGGGCGACCGTAGCATTTAAGTTTGGGCATTGTCTAATAGACTTTCATTCCCCCGAGCTTAGATAGACCGAGTTGTCCGACCTTCCCTTAGACGATAGTGATGGGTTGTATTCTGTTTTGATGATCTAACAAACTTTCATGTGAAGAACCAGATAAAGGACCTGATATGTAGCCAACACAACCAGTTAACTCAAGAATTCTGGACAATGTACTGTTGAACTCATAAGGAACAACTGAGGGACCTGATCCCTTGACAGTCTCACAGACGAAAGTTCAAGTCAACTCTACAGCTGGAAAGCTGTGACAGAAAAGTGACTGCCTGCAACTGTACCTGCTACAGTGCAGCAACAGTGCAACAATCACTTCCCATTGGTTGAGAAGTGTACTATCTAGGTATGGGCATCCTCCTTGGGATGTCCTAGGGTTATAATATCTTGTTTGAAGACAAACAAGACACTCACTTGAAGAGGGCTCTAGCATTGAAGACTCAAGTGTGTCAAGAGCAAGAAGATAACTCCACTAAGACGGACCAGTTTCACCTTGTGTAGTTAGTGTCCTTAGTTGAGTTGTAATCTTGCATTTTGTTTTTATGGTATCCTATTTGCTTTTGTAGAAGCACCGTGTTAGGAATATCTCAACCATAAACCTTGTGTGTTTGTGTTGTGACTAGAATAGTCATAAGTGAAAAGTCTTTGTAACTAGTGAATGACAAAGTGGCTTATAATAGGTATTACAAGTTAGGGTGTTAAAGTCTTTGTAAGAGTGTCATTACAAAGTGACTTGTAATAGTTTAGATTACAAGTTAGTGAAGTTAAAATCCTACAAGTGTAGGTCGTGGTTTTTGTCCCCTTGAGTGGGATTTTTCCACGTAAAAATCCCGTGTCTATTTTACTTGCTTTCTTAGTGTACTCCTCTGAGGGAACTGGTAGAGGACCAGGTCTCTCTACAGCTTGGTGGACTCAAAGAAACTATCAGATAGTCCCCGAGTGGGGGGCGACCTCTTGCATCCAGATAGAGGTGGACCTTAGGCCTGATATCCTTAAGGAACAAAATGTAGTATTCTCCCAGGAGACAAAATATGTATCTGCAAGATAGAAACTCTCTTTCATTTCTGTGTGCCGCATACAATATGTACAAAACTTTATATTAGGGCTTAGGTGGTCTATGCGGGCACGGTTCACTTGACCGTTTGGCCCTTACAATAAATCCTATCCACAAAACCTAGACTTGTTCGAGCACAAAGTTTCCTTCCTTGACAAAATCATTACCCGAGGGTCATGGACCTAGTATTCGAGGCCGGTCATAGAGAGGGCTCGGATACTGTTGATATATTCCTCGACTCCGGTTCATGGCCGGTATTTCATTCTAAGTTAGCACAATCCACTGTTGTCTCGTTAAAAACCTTGCCAGGAAAACCCATTTTGGACAAAACCGTTTCAAGGAAAAAGGAGTGCAACACGTGCTTTCAGGCCTAAGAGTTACATCACTTTCTTGAATGTTACCTGCAAATATTAGTTCGATAAGTAAAGAAAGGAAATGAATGGGGTCGCACCTTAATAGTAGTATCGCTTTGAGTGAGTTACGTTCCAGTTGTTCGGTAGTCGCTCGTTGTTCATCACTTCGAGTTTGTACGATCATTTGCCAGTGATCTTGATAATTCAATATGGACCTTCCCAATTAAGTCCCATCTTTCCCTCGTTTGGGTTCGGGGTGATCAATGTCACCTTTCTTAGCACCAAGTCCCTTACATTGAAGTGTCAAAGGTTGGATCTCCGATTGTAATATCTTTCGATCCGTTGCTTTTGGGAGGCCATCCGGACGAGTGCAACCTCGTGCCTTTCATCTAATAGTTCTAGGCTCATATTCATGGCCTCGGCATTAGACTCTTCGGTTGCATATTGGAATCTGAGACTCAGTCCTCCTACTTTGACCGATATTAGAGCCTCGACACCGTAAACCAATCAGAATGGGGTGGCCCCGGTATTGGATTTTGAGGTCGTACGATATGCCCATAGGGCTTTGGGCAAGATTTCCTTCCATTTTCCTTTGGCGTCAGTCAACCTCTTTTTGAGGTTTTGGAGTAATGTTTTGTTCGTGGACTCTGCTTGCATGTTTCCACTATGGTGATAGGGTGTCGATAGGATCATTTTGATCTTATAGTCCTCGAAAAACTTGCACACTTTGCTGCCGACGAACTGCTTCCCATTGTCGCACACGATCTCGGCCTCCATTCTGAACCGGCATATTATGTGGTCCCAGATGAAATTAATAGCCTCCTTCTCCCTGACCTTCTCAAATGCCTGGGCTTCCACCCATTTAGAAAAATAATCAGTCATAAATAATATAAATTGAGCCTTACCAGGTGCCCATGGCAGGGGGCCGACGATGTCCATCCCCCACTTCATGAACGGACAGGGTGACAAGACCGACTACAGCAGCTCCCCGAGCTGATGAATCATTTGAGCGAGCTTCTAACACCCGTCGCATTTTCGTACGAACTCCTTCGCGTCCTTTTCCATGTCGACCCAGTCGTAGCCGGCTCTGATTACTTTCTGAAATAATGATTTGGCACCCGAATGATTTATGTAGGTGACTTCGTAGACTTCCCTCAGAACATACTCGGTATATCCCGGTCTTAGACATATTGCGAGTGGGAACGAATGTTCTCTTGAGTAGGGTACTGTCTTCGGACAAGCTGAATCGGGCCGCCTTTGTGCATAGAGCCTCAGTTCCTTAGGATCCGAGGGCAGTTTTCCGGTCTTCAAATACTCTATATATTTGTTTCTCCAGTCCTAAGTTAGGCTTGTTGAGTTTATCTCGGTGTGACCTTCTTCCACTCCCAATCTCGTGAGTTGTACGACCTCCCTCGAGTTGAACTCATCGTCATCGACCGACGATCCCAAGTTAGCGAGAGCATTAGCCTCGCTATTTTGATCCTGAGGTACATGTTGTAGAGTCTACTCCTTGAACCGATACGTTACCTACATATTTTGCAAGTATCTTTTCATTCGTTCCTCTTTGACTTCGAATGTCTCGTTGACTTGGTTCACTACTAGGAGGGAGTCACATTTAACCTCGATCACCTCGACCCCCAAACTTTTAGCCAGTTCGAGACCTACGATCATAGCCTCATACTCAACCTCGTTGTTGGTAAATGTTACAGCCCTGATACGTTGTCTAACTACATTACCTGTTGATGGCTTCAACACGATGCCAAGTCCGGGCCCTTTGCGTTCGAGGCATCGTCCGTAAAGAGAGTCCAAATTCCCGAAGAAGTTCCCGAGTTCAACAACAACTCTCTCTCTCTCGACCTCGGGTATTAGGGCCGACGTAAAGTCGGCCACGAAGTCTGCCAAAATTTGAGACTTGATGGCGGTCCGGGACCGATATTTGATATTGTACCAACTGATCTCCATGGCCCATTTGGCCAATTGTCCTGAGAGCTTGGGTTTATGCATTGTTATCAGTGAGTTAGTAGTTACAACACATGTGGGGTGACATTAAAACTACGATTTTAGCTTCCTAGAGGCGCTTAGCAAAGCGAGCGTTAATTTCTCCAGGTGAGGATATATAGTTTCGGCCTCGCCTAAAGTCCTGCTAACATAATAGATTGGATATTATGTACCTTCCTCTTCCTGGACCAGGACACCACTTACCACTACCTCGGATACCACTAAGTACAGGTATAGTTGTTTGTCTGCCTTTGGCGTATGAAGCAAATGTGGGCTCGAGAGATACCGCTTGAGTTCTTTCAAGGCTTGTTGGCACTCCGGGTTTAATGAGAAGTTATTCTTCTTCTTCAAAAGTGACAAGAATCGATGGCTCTTGTCGAGGGACCTCATGATGAACTGACCCAAGGCGGCTATGCGCCCGGTTAATCTTTGAACGACTTTGACGTTGTCAACAACAGTGATGTCCTCAATGGACTTGATCTTATCGAGGTTAATCTATATCCCCCGGTTGGACACCATGAATCCGAGGAATTTCTCGGACCCAACTCCAAATGTGCATTTTTTCGGGTTCAGCTTCATATTGTATTTCTTCAATATGTTGAAGGTCTCTTACAAATGTTTCAAATGGTCCTCTGCTCGTAGGGACTTAACTAAGATATCGTCAATGTAAACCTCCATTGATTTTCCTATTTGTTCTTTGAACATCCGATTACTAGGCGTTGGTAAGTGGCACCAGTGTTTTTTAATCTGAATGACATTACATTATAGTAGTAGGTGTCGTACTTAGTGATGAAGGCTGTTTTTCCTGATCGCCCGGGTCCATCCGAATCTGGCTGTACCCGGAATAAGCATCGAGAAAGATGAAGATCTCGTGGTCGTCCATCGCATCGATCATTCGATTGATGTTAGGAAAAGGGAAAGAGTCCTTTGGGCATGCTTTATTCAGGTCTTTATAGTCTACACACATTCTTAACTTGTTTCCCTTTTTAGGGACTATTACTACGTTTGCTAACCAATTCGGGTATTTAACCTCCTGGATGGACCCTATTTTAAGGAGTTTACATACCTTGTCCTTGATGAATACATGCTTGACTTTGGACTGAGGCCTCCTTTTCTGCTTGACCGGATTGAACTTTGGGTCCAGGCTCAGCTTGTGAGTGGTTATTTCCGGCGGGATCCCTGTCATATCGAGGTGGGACCAAGCGAGACAATCTATGTTAGCTATAAGGAATTTAATGAGATTTTTCTTGAGTCCGAGACTTAACCCCATGCCTAGATACACCATACGATCGGGCAAATGCTCGATCAATATGACTTCTTCCAGCTCTTCGATGTTGATTTGGTAGCGTTTGAATCATCAGGGGCTACGGAAGAGTTGGGAACTCCATAGTCATCGTCCTCACACGTCCCCTGCTTCTCTGGTTGGGGCGAGGCCGGAGTCAGTAATTTCAATTTGTTTTTTTCCTCTGCGATCAAATCGAAATCCTTCGGTGTTGAATGTGCATATATCGGGACCACTTCATCGACCACAAACATCTCTTTTGCAGCCGATTGTTCTCCATAGATTGTTTTTATCCCTTCTGGCATCGGGAATTTGATCACCCGGTGCAGTGTCGAGGGCACTGCCCTCATGTTGGGAATCCATGGCCTCCCAAAAAAGAGCGTTGTACCTCATATCTCCTTTGATCACGTAAAACTTTATTTCCTTAGTGGTCCCGATGGTGTTTACAGGTAATGTTATCTCCCTCTTAGTGTTCTCGCATGCCGTGTTGAATCCATTTAGAACTCGGACAACAGACACGATTTGGTCTTGTAGACCTAGTTGCTCCACGACCCTCGATTTGATGATGTTGGCCGAGCTACCTTGATCAATGAGCACACGCTTAACTCGAGATTTATTTATGATTACAGATATTACCAGTGAATCATTGTGGGGATGTACGATGCCCTCGGCAACCTCGGCGTTCAAAGACAAGGTTCCTTCAGGCATGTAATATCGAGTCCGTTTTTCCCCGTGATGGATACTTTAATGCGTTTTAACATTGGCCCCTAGGGGACGTTAATCCCACCGATGATCATGTTAATGATGTGCTGAGGCTCCTCCTACTCGACCTGCCTGCTAGCATCCCTATTCTTGAAATGGTTTTTGGCTCGATCTCTCAAGAACTCTCGGAGATGTCCGTTGTTGAATAACGGGGCCACCTCCTCTCTCAATTGTCGTCAATATTTTGTTCTGTGACCGTGAGTGCCATGATATTTACATATTAGGTTGGGGTCCCTTTGGCCAGGATCAGACTGTAGGGGTCGAAACCACTTGGTGTATTTGATGCATCAGATGGCGGATACGATGGCACCAGCAGCCTCCTTAGGGCCAACGGGCCTGTCGAAACTGTTTTTGCTCATGAGTCCCCAGTTATTTTGACTTTGATCGTTTCCCATCTCACTTCTCACGAGATTTCACCCAGATCTGTTACCTCTTCGGTCATCCCTGTTCGATCTTGTCAATGTCCCTCTTGACTCTGCCGACGTCTCTGACGGGATAAACGGACCCGAAAGCGGCCCCAAGTTGATCATCTTCGACCCTGGTTTTTGATTGACACCGGTTATGCACGTCGGCTCACTTAACAGCCGGATACTCTACCGGATTTTGTTTTAACTTCTTGGGAAGCCAACGCCCTTCGAACATTGAGCCCCTAGGTGAAAGCCTGAATGATCTAACCGTCCGGGACGGAAGGCAAGTCCATCCGTGCCATTTGAAACCGGGACACGAATTATATGAGCATCTCATTATCCTTCTGTTTCACTTTGAAAAGGTCTGATTTTCTGGTCTCGACCTTGATAGCCCCGGCGTGTGCTTTACCGAAGGAATCTGCAAGCATAGCAATCGAGCCAATAGAATTAGGGGGCAGGTTGTGATACCATATCATATATCCCTTTGACAGAGTTTCCCCGAACTTTTTTAGCATGCCATACTCGATCTCATCATTCTCCAAGATGTTCCCTTTGATGGCGCATGTGTAGGAGGTCACATGCTCATTTGGGTCGGGCGTTCTGTTGTACTTAGGGATCTAGGGTATGCGGAACTTCTTAGGGATCAGCTTTGGAACTGCGCTCGGAGGGAAAGGTTGTTGAACAAACTTATTGGGATCCAGGCCTTTTAATATCGAAGGTGCACCTGGTATTTGGTCGACCTTGGAATTGTAGGTTTCTATTTTTTTATCAATGGCTTCGATTTTCTTTTCTCCCGATTTGACCTGTTTTGTCAGCTCCTCGAGCATCTTTATGATCTCGGGGTTAGTTTCGAGTTTAGATTCATTTGGCCTCTCCGTGACTGGTTTGTTTCTGTAGGTGACTTCCCGGGATATCTCGGGCTCAACCCTGCACGGGGCGCAACTTTGGTTCTGCGGCTGGGCTATAGTTGCTTGTTGAGCTTGTAGCATTTTGAAGATCACCCGCAAGTTGATCCCATCACCTTCGCCATCGCGGCGAATTTTGGGCAATCGATCGCACTCATTCGCGGACATTGTTCTTAGGATCAGAAGGCAGATTGGCATTGATGGCCACATGCGAGCTAGCGTCGATCGGGTCAGCGACTGGAACTCTACTGAGATCGGCATGGGCCACCTCGTTACTGGGTGCTATATTGTTTTTCTCGTTGTGGTGGCCGAAGTCAGCAATCCACATTTAGAGGGACTGACTGAGAGTTTGACATTTCAAACTTAGGCCTGAATTAAAGACACTTCAAAGAACAAGTGTAAAATAGGGTGTGTTATAGAAGTTTGTATCAAATAGCCATTATTATCCTTAGCCCCAAGGTGAGCGGCAAACTGTTTACCCTCAAAATCGGATAACAATTAAATTTGTAAGTGGTTTTAAAGATATGCGGATTAATTTGATACAAAGAGATAAATTAAGTCAACACTGAACAAAGATAAAATGGATTCAAACCACACGAGTAGGATAGTTTCAGCCTTAGTGAGATATTCACCCTCGATCCGGGCTCACTATGGCCAGCACTGATGAACAAGAGAAAGAGCCAATAACCGAGAAAATAACAATATATTGCTTTCGAATGAGTGCTACAATGTGTTTCATGAATTACCAGACCCCCTTTATATAGTAGGGGAGTCCTATTCTAGGTATAACTCTATAAAAGGTAAAAACAATTCTCTAATTAACTGATTGTCGGTTCCTCATTGATACGTGCCGAGATCCCCGTCGTGATATCCGTCCAGTCACGGATATTTCGGCCTTCTGTTGGCTATGCTTGATGGTCCGACAATGATCTCCGAAGCTAGGACCGATCCGGAACCATGACCCCGATATTCTCGAGGGTAGGCTGTATTAAACATAGGCGTCATGCCCCCGGATTCTGGCTCAACGGTACTTTTGCCTCGATTTTGGTCCCTTGTCACCATGTCTCGAACCTGGCTTATCTTGTCGGAGGCCGGAGTGCACCATGAGCTATATTTTACCCGTATACAATGTATATATTAGTTATAGGAAGTTAATAGCCACTAAACAATAGTGATTTTTGAAAATTTGTCTATACAAATCCTCTTTAGGCCAAGCCTATTCTTCAGAACGTAAAGTCAAAACCAAACCATAGGAATGTATCGCGTATTGGGGGCCAATTAGTAATTCTGCTGAGCCAACTGATTAACTATTGTCATGTTAAGAGTTGCATTGTGGATAAATAGGCACGAAACCTGAGCAACTTGGCTGGACAATGGTGTTCAAGCTTGCTCTTACAAACTTCCAATGGCTACTCATAGCGACTACATTGTCTCAGCGTTGATTTGACTTTCGCGTGATAGAATTTTTTTCCTCTCCTCGTAAATGAATGAATAAAACAAGAGACTTTACTTAAAAGGGTGATTAGTGGCGATGAGATCGTGATTAATAACACAAATGAGGACAGTTGCCTTAGGTAGTCAAATAAATCAGCATACAAATGAGTGGTTTTGTGAAAAGCGCAAGGGAGCTCTGTACTCTGTAACCCAAGATGAGAACAGAGAACATAACAAAAAGAAGCTCAAGCTATACATACAAATCAGAATCAACTCACGCGGGAATGAAACAAAAGAAAACCACTACTCACTATTTAAGGGAATTAATCAACTGAAACACCCAATTCCATTCCCTCTTATGACTATTTCTCCATTTTTATGCGGCTCATGAAAACACTTGTGAGAACTGTTTTCGACTCGAAAGATGCCTTAAGCAACTCCAGTGCCTGCAAAATGATAGTAGGAGTTCACTAAGTAGGAAATGCTTACCCAAATAAGAAAGGAAATACAAAAAGACACATCACACAAGCAAAAAATTTCAAACGCATGAATAGTGTAACCATATTTTAATTCTATTAGGTCTCCTAAAAAAACAATATGCAACTGATCGAGAAATGTGAGATTGGAAGCCTACAAACATGCTATAACAGATTAAAACTCAGTGTTGGTATATGAACTCTTTAAGTTCACAGTATATTTGGTTACCTCTTCCATTCCAAAACTTACTACTTCCTCCTGCAGCACAGCAATATCCCGGACGCTAAACTTGTTGAGAAGGGTAATGCTAGAAATGGTAGACATGGGCTTAACCACTAAGTCATCCGTCACCATATATGTCATTACGTCCTTCACAAAACCACCAGTAGCTGCCTTAGCTTCCTTTGAATTCGGCGGAGCAACATACGTCAACTTTCTTGACATACTATACCCACAAGTAGGACATAGAGCACTAGGGTCATCAGAAACATTGAAGTGGCCACTATTGTTGGAACAGCAATAGAAACTCCTCTCAGGTGTCGCAACGTCATTAAGCAATTGAAAAGGAACTGAAGTGATATTCCCAACTGAACACTTGGGTTTTAAAAGGATATCCTTGCATCGGTTGGACTGAATGTACTTGTCATTAAGATTTTCTACGCTTTCATAGAGGTTAGGCAAGCATCCACATTTCATTTCTTTCTCCTTAAGAAGCCTAGTGACAGTTCCCACTGGCAAGGAAAGAATGTGAAAGAGAAAATCAACACAATCCTTTTCAGCCTCAGCAAATAGGACTTTTCGAGCCGTGGTGTCAATCAAAAGCTTCATGCTCAATTTAGTTTCTTCAGAAGTAGAAGTAGTCATTTTGTTTGGCTGATAACTGCTGCAAGTTTTATTCCAAAACCCTCAGGTAAATCTCATATGTTATATTAAAGCACAAACACAGTGAAGAAAGAAATCTAAAACATACGGAACAAGTGAAACAATCACCCATTGCATGTACCCAAACTCATACACTAATCAAGATTCTCTTCTTTAATTAATCTAATAAAATTGAGTAAACAAAGAGCTTGCAATCCAATGCACACACCGTATATAATAGTCATATCTTAAAACGTGAAGAACTTGAGAGTGTATTGCAATATATAATAGGATGATTATCCCAAGGCACAAAGCATCAGAAGTCTAATTCAGGCCTTACTATCAGTATCACGTGGTGGGAGCCAATTATTAATTCTACTGAGCCAACTTTACTTTTATTTTATAATGTCACAAAATACTTACACTCCGTTTGGATCATTGTTCCCTGTCGTTTTATAATGTATCGTATTGTACTGTATTGTATTGTATCGTATCGTTTAATAAATACAATGTTTGGATAGATTGTATTGTTTGTTGTTGTTAAATAACATTTTGATGTGTGATTTGACTGTATCGTACTGTACTGTAACTGATAAGTTTACTAAAATACCCTCAATTGTTTTAAATATTTAATTTATCAAGAATTACACATAAAAATTATTTAAGAAAATCGATTTCTACTAATTTATCGCTAATTATGTCTTATATATAAATTAAGCAATTAAATTCTATCGAAATTAGTTGAACAAGTTAATAATATTAAAAATAATAATAAGTACATTATATTCATAATAAAATCATAATAATAATAGATAAATAAAAAGTTAAGTAGACTCCATTCAGACAAAAGTAAAACAAAACCTTTACCTGAAGAGTAGGCAGAAAAACAAAACGAATTTTCACGTATGTAGGTTATTATATAGGTTATATTTGCAAATGTTGTCTTTGAGAATTTATATAGGTTATTAGACTTCACGTAGAATTCTATTATAGAATTATATGAGAAACAAACTTTGCTATTATTTAAAATAAAAAAATGTAAAGGGTAAAATAGAATTATAAAGTAATAAGTTAGGGCATAATTGGAAAGAAAAATAGGAAACAATCCCACTACACCAAATCGGTTGTTTAAAAAAATGGGACTTTTCATTATTCCGGAACAATGAATTTAACAATACAATACAACCAATTTTAACTAAACAATCAAAACAAACATTGTTCTGAGAAAACAATACAATACAATACAATAGGTAACAACCATCCAAACAAGTTGTTAACCTGAGAAGCTAGAATAAGCTTAATCATAGAAACTTTTAAAATCAGTTTATACCAATTTTACATATGAAAACTTACCTGCAAGTATAAGGTGAAATATCGGAGAGAAATCATGAATAGCAAAACCTTCGATCTCGGCTGAAGAGGAAAGTGAGAGTAAAGTGGCTATTCGTTTCTGTGAAAAAAGTGGTCTGCAACTGTACGAAGGATTCTTTTTTATTCCCTGCAATATATATTGAATATATACAGGAAACATAAAATGATGACTGGGCCTATGGCTCAGCCCATTAATGATAAATCAGCAACAGGAGAATGACACAGATACTTACAAAAAAAATTATTTATCTTTGTCTATCCATTTATTTTTACACCCATCAAATTAATCATATTTTTTATCCATACAACCAAAAAATGCTTC
Source organism: Nicotiana undulata (assembly GCA_005239495.1). Lineage (NCBI taxonomy): Eukaryota > Viridiplantae > Streptophyta > Magnoliopsida > Solanales > Solanaceae > Nicotiana > Nicotiana undulata. The sequence goes on from ML296181.1 coordinate 55,569, forward strand.
AACTAGCATATGATACAATTATAGTATATAGCTATATTAATAGGGTATATAGTTGGAATAAATTATATACCAAAATGGTATATTTGTATACCATTTGGGTATACAATACAAATTCGTCTTCTTCTCTGGTTCAACTATATTTCAACCCAAATTTCTAAAATCTACTACAAAATCTTCACCTAAATCGCCCAAGGATGAAATAAATGACCTCAAATATGCCTAAGTCCCGTTTTTAAAATGACCTCAAATATACCTAAGTCCCGTTTTTAAAACGACCCCACTGCCTCCAGTACTTTCGCACCTGCGGTCTCGCTTCTTCGGACCATCTGCAAAAAGGGGAGGGACTGGCTGGGATTGCACTTGCGGAAAGGGGCCCGCACCCGCGGCTCCGCTTTTGTAGAAAAGGACCGCACCTGGGATCTTGGGCACCCACTCGATAACCGCATCTGCGAGGCTTCAACTGCATCTGCGGTCTCGCACCTGCTGCTGGCCGGTCGCAGGTGCGGTCGCACTAGATCTGGTGCACCAGCAGCTCTTTCAGAGCTTAAACTTGTCTCGTGCGACGTCCGAATGGCATCCGGGGCCCCCGAGGGCCCGTCCAACTATACCAACAAGTTCTAAATTATAATATGGACTCGCTCGAACCTTCACAACGCCCGAAAAAACATTAAATTAAGAATCATATCCCAAAACCAACTAAATTCAACTTATGAACTTTAGGTTCTTGAATTCACTTCCAACACGCCGAAACGTACTTATACTGCTCGGAAAGACACCAAATTTTGCGAGCAAGTCATAAATGACACTACGGAACTATTCTCAGTCTCGAAATTCTGTTCGGACCTTGATATCACAAAAACATGTCCCAAACCTCAATTTTTGAACTTAAAGAATCATATTTCACATTTTGGCGCTGAAACGCTCCCGGGTCATCCAAAATCCGTTTCGAACATACGCCCAGGTCCGAAATCATCATACGAACCTATTGGAACCTTCAAATCCTGATTCCGAGGTCTTTTACTAGAAATGTTGACCGAAGTCAAACTTGGCCTTTAAGGCCAACCTTAAGGAACTAAGTGTTTCAAATTCCACCCAAACTCTCCCGAATCCTGAACCAACCATCCTCGCAAGTTATAAATCAGTAAAAGAAAGTACGGAAAGTCTTATTTAGGGGCACGAAGTTCTAGAAAGTAAAACGACCAGTCGGGTCGTTACAAAAATGCTATATAGTATAATATTTTGGTATACATTACAAATTCATCTTCTTCATTAGTTCAACTCAATTTTAATCCAAAATCTAAAAATATATATCTTTAAATCTTTTATCAAATTGACTCAAAATTTTGCTAGAGCCTACAATCAACATTTCAATCGCACTCTAGTCATCATCGAATCGAAATAACAACAAACTCAACCAACACTCTTTATGAATTTCAAGCTTTAAGTTCTTCAATGGTGGACTAGATTTTCTTATAATAAATCTCAAATAATTAGCATTAGAACCATAATCTACCATCAATTAACAACACCCAACAATTTCAACAACAAAATACTTCAAACAAACACATATCTTGTCACAATACCGCCAAATTTGTACTTTATGATTTTGTCGCTTTTGAAAATGAATTAGATGGTCAAACTCCAAAGTGAAGTCGATAAGATGAATACGACCAAAACTTGTCGCAAAGAGCGTCGACAATGTGTTATTACGTATACAACCTCACAAATTTGTAGCAAACTGAAACCTTAGAAATTTCTATCCTTTTTTGATAAATCTTTCTTTTTTAGCTTTTTTTTTCTTGGGGAAAATGATAAAGATAGGAGAGAGAGGTAGATAGATCATATATCTAACGAAACGAAAAATTGTAGGGATATTGGCAAAAGGAAAGAAAGAGAAAGAGCGGAGAAAATGATAACAGAAGAAAGAGAAAATGAGGAGAAAAATTAGCTTTGACAAGAATAAAATAGGAAGAAGGATTAACGGGGAATTACTTTTGGTTGCATAGGTATATATTGTAATTATTTCTAGAATAGGTAAAGGCGGGTAATTATTTTGGGTGGAATAGGTATATAGCATAATTTGCTCCAGTTTTTTTCCGGTTCTTTGAAGAGAAATCTACGCGGTATGCCTAACTCCATATACCTTTGAAATATTTTACCTTGTATACATGCTTTATAAAAGTTTATTACTTTTTAAACTATTAATATTATTATATACCATTAAATAAATCTCACTTTTTAAGGAATTAAATTGTCTCTCACTCCAACTTAATAAATCCCTTAAAACACTCCTATCATCCCATATTTTAAGGAATTGGTATTATAATTTTTCACCAAAAAGTCCAAACCCTAGTAATTTCTCTGTGAAATCTTTCATAATTTTTTTCTTCTCTTCCATCCATGTAATCAAAAGAAAAATAAAATAAGGTAAAAATGTTCTAATTGGGGATATAATATCTAAACTAAAATAAAATATTAGAATATCCTATTCAAACAGATACACCACAATATCCTAATAAAAAATACAATATTCAAATCAAACAACTATAATATTCTAATTTGGAATACAATATTCAAACCAAACATACCACAATATTCTAAATTGGAGTACTTTATTCAAATCAAACAAACTACAATATTCTAATTTTGAATATAATATTCAAATCAAACATACCACAATACTTTAATTTAGAGTACAATATTCAAACAAGATATACCAAAGTATTTTAGAGTAAGCTGAGAACTTCAAAAGCTATTGCAAACTAATTGTGCAAGATGTATTCTGCAGAGGGTTGATAAAACCAAGCATTGCTTGCAAGTTAAGAAAGATTGAGTTATTATCCCTAATCTAATTCTATGTCAGTTTACAAGAATAATTCTACAGGTAACAGAGGTATCTGTGTAGTCCGTTGATTAATCCCAACACTAGTCCTAAAATGGATAAGCGGTCGCTGCAAGTATAATTCGGTCTAAGAGTTCGGAGTCGAATCCCACAGAGAACTAAGGTGTAACGACCCGACCGGTCGTTTAGAGAAGTTAAGCTCCGTTCGGTGGCGTAAGGTAATGAACAACTCACATTGTGTATATCGACCTGCGTGCGTGGTTGGATTCAGTTACTGGAAAATTCGGAGTCAAATTGGGAGAAAAATATAAATTTTGGAAGCTTAAGTGATGGAAGTTGACCTGAGGTTTGACTTTTGTGTAAACGGCCTCGGAATGAGTTTTGATTAATGTCAACAGCTTCGTATGGTGATTTTGGACATAAGCGCGCGTCCAGAATGGTTTTGGAAGTCCGTAGAGTAATTTGAGGTAATTCGGTGAAAGTTAGAATTTCGGTGATTTCGGCCGATAAGTGAAATTTTAATATCGGGCTCGGAATGGAATTCCGGGAGTGGCTGTAGTCCGTTGTGTTATTTGTGACTTATCTGCAACATTTCACGTCATTCCGGGTTGAATTGATAGGTTTCGGCATGAGTTTTGATATTTGAAGATTTGAAAATTCATAAGCTTGATTTTTGGTTTGATTCGTCGTTTTGGTGTTGTTTTATGTGATTTGAAACCTCGAGCGAGTCCGTGTTAGGTTATATGACTTGTTTGTGTGTTTAGAGGGGGTCCCGGGGGCCTCAAGTGTGTTTCGGATGGGGTTCAGGTCAAATTCCTTCAAATAAATGTTGCTGTTCTATCTGTTGTCCTTTCCTTCTATGCGATCGCATAGGCTTAGCCGCGATCGCATAGTGTCAATTTGAACCGCCCAAGTTTTCTTATACGCGTTCGCACTCCTCAGTACGCGATCTTGTAGCTCTGTGATATTTTATTCTCCGCGTTCGCATCTCGTCCTCACGCGATCGCGCAATAGAGAACATGACCTTGAGCTCGTACTGGTTACTCTATGCGATCGCCAGGCTTTCCCCACGTTCGCATATGCATCCACTCCTTTTCTTTTGCAATCGCATAGCGATTCACGCGATCGCCTAGTGAAATTTTATCAGCGGACATCTTTCCTTCTATGCGATCGCATCATCTCGTTCGCGATTGCGATGCTTTAAATTCTGGGCAGACAGAATATAATTCAAAATCGAGTATTAAGCCATTTTTATCACATTTTGACTTCTAGAGCTCGGTTCTTGGCGATTCTTTGAGTGTTTTTCACACAAATCGAATGGGTAAGTGTTCTTCAACTAGAATTAAATATATTCCATGAATTAGTCCTTATTTTTATCATTTAATTTGTGTTTTGATATGAGGAGAATGTGGATTTTGAAAGGAAATTTCTAAATTGAAAAAATCATGATTTGAGGGACCAAATGATATCGGAATTTGATAAATTTTGTATGGTTGAACTCGTATTGGAATGGGTAACCGGATTTTGTAAAATTTGACGGGTTTCGAGGTGACTTTTGGGTGTTTTTATATATTTGTAAAGACTGAAACTTTATTATTTGGAATAGTTCCTTATTCGTTTTATGTGTATTTTGAAGTTGTTTTAGTTGATTTTGAGCCGTCCGGAGGCCATTTCACCCAAGAAGTCCATTTTGAGAACCGGGTTGTCGTCTTTGAGGTAAGTATCTTGCCTAACCTTGTGTGGGGGAATTAGCCCTTAGGATTTGAGTCTTCTATGTTGATTGTAGACCGTGTACACGAGGTGACGAGTGAGTACTCTGACTTATTTGCAAATAGGTTGGACTTTTAGGATTCTTAGGTCCTTATATTTTCTGTGTATCAAGTTGTAAATGTTAGGACCGACTTTCTGGTTGCTAGTTTCATCTTTTCCGGCTTAAATTAGATCCTTCTTGCTTTTAGTTGCCCTTGTGTTTATTTGATGTTGATTGACTTAACTGAATATTTTACCTCTTCTACCATCATGCTATATTTTTTCTTCATGAACTGCCTAATTGACTAGAATTAGTATTATCTAGCCCTATAATTGTTTAGCCATAATTGGAATATCTATTCGTTGGTGTCAAGCATGCCCGTGAGTCGTATACTGTAGTTTATATGATTTCTCATTAAGTGCTACTTAGGTTTAGTTAGATAATTATGCATGTTGATGGTTGTCACGACCCCAAATCCTAACCGGTCGTGATGGCGCCTATCGTGGAACTAGGCTAGCCAACACTCAAAATTTTCACATTTTTCTTTTCAAATATATCAATTTGTTTTCAACAATTCATAATACGCATATCAATTTCGAAATCTTTAAACAAACCAATTAAGCTAACAGTCTACAACCGTCCCCAAGACCCGGAGTCAACATGTCATGAGCATCTACGAAATAAACTAACCATGTTATTGTCATAGACAAAGTCAAGGAATAATATATTAATACTAGATAAGGAAGGGAAATGGAGAAGATGCGGACGCTGGTCAGCTACCTCGAAATCCTGTAAGCTGCTGATAACGAACTCGGACGACTACTGCTCCGAATCAATACCTAGATCTGCACACAGAGGTGCAGGGAGTAATGATGAGTACGCCAACTCAGTAGTAATAAAAATAAATCACAGTCTGAGAAATAAAAAACACACAACCCAGATACACCAATTCACCAAAAACAGTAAATCACCAAGTCACCATAAGTATTAATCAAATACATAAGTTCAAAACCCAATTTCCATAAATCCTTTGAAACAAGTATAATTTCAATATATCTTAGTAAAACTCTTAGTAAAAATCAGTTTGAAAAACGAAGTGAATCGTAGTAAAAAACTTAGTAAAATTTTCATAAATCTGCCCCTCGGGCCATAATCATTTCTCATAACAATCTCAGTATCATCCCATCAGACAACCTCACAGTCACTCAATATTAGCCCATCAGACAACCTCACAGTCACTCAATATTAGCCCATCAGGCAACCTCACAGTCACTCAATATTATCCCATTAGGCAACCTCACAATCACTCAATATTAGCCCATCAGGCAACCTCACAATCACTCAGTATCAGCCCCGCGGGCAACATCACTCATTAGGTACTTGTGCTCACTGGGGGTGTATACAGACTCCGGAGGGGCTCCTACAGCCCAAGCGCTATAACAAGCCATAACATGGCATAAATCACACACAATATTGGCACACAGACTCTCTCATATCACAACATCCTCACAATAATGGCCTGCAGCCTCACTCAGTCATACACTCTCAACATGCCCTTCATGCCATAAATATACCGGGTTCTCGACCCAAAAATAGTGTTTCATTTTCAATAAATAGTATCAAAATACTATGAGTGTCAAAACAATTAACAAGAAACGACTGAGTGAAAATCATAACATATCAGTGAGGAAAATAGTAAAATCAGCCCTCAAGGGGTAAACAAATCGGCACTAGGCCCCAAACATGGCTTACAACCCAAAACATATCAAATATATATCAATACTATTAAGTATAAGCTTTAAAATCGATTTCGCAACGCAATAGTTGCCTAAATAGGGAATATATTTCCAAAGTTCGAACCTTTGCCTTCCAAAACCCGTGAAAGGGTGCAGAGTCCGGGGTTTCATACCCTCAGAACATGATTTAAAGATATTACTTACCTCAAACTAGCCCGGAAATTATTCCGCAATACACTTGCCTCTCGAATCAACTCCCGAGTGCTCCAAATCTACCAAGTTCAGATTTTTATCATCAAATTATGCTTAAGGAATGAATTCCAATTGAAAAATATCAATTTTAGCTCAAAACCCGAAATTTGCTAAACCCCCCCCCCCCCCCGTACTCGCGTCTCGGAACTCAGAAATTTTTATACCATAATGTTCTTCATCATCTCATGAGTCCGTACATATAAAGAACGCAAAAATCGAAGTTCGTTTGACCCCTCAAATCGACCCCTAAAGGTCTCATAATCTCAAGCCCTAACTCCACATTGTTCTACTGATTTTCATGAATTAAACACTGAGATTATGTTCCTTAATCACCTATAATCGAGTTTTAAGGTCCAAACTACTTACCTCTATCATGAACACTGATTTTCCCTCTTCAAAATCCCTCAAAAACCTCGGACCCCGTACAACAATAGTGGAGAAATGGTTAAAATTTGCGAAGGCTTGCTTATATACTTTCGGATAGTGGTTCCGCACCTGCGGACCTGCACTTGCGGTCCCAGGTCCGCACCTGCGGAGCACCCTCAAATCCCGGCCTCCGCACCTGCGTTGGTACTTCCGCATCTGCTGCATCGCAGGTGCGAAAAATACCTCGCACCTGCGAAATTTCCTCAGCTGGTCAACTTCCGCATCTGCGGAGCTTTGCTCGCTCCTGCGGGCCCGCACCTGTGGTCAAACTTTCGCAGGTGCGGTTACACCAGCACCAGCAGCTGAAGCTGCATTTTACCAAGTTCAAAACTTCCGTTAACCATCCGAAATCAATCCTGAGCCCCTTGGGACCCCAACCAATTATACCAACACATCACATATGATCATTCAAACTTAGTTGCACTCTCGGAACACCCAAAATAACATCGAAACACCAAGATCACATCGGATTCAAGCCTAAAATCTTTGAAATTCCTAAAATCCACCAACGGTACCGAAACTATCCAAAACAACTCCGATTGACTTGAAATTTTGCATACATATCCAAAATGACATTACGAATCTGTTCCAACTTCCGAAATTCCATTCCGACCCTGATAGCCTATTTTCCACTACCGACCGAAAATCGCCAAAAACTAACTTTCGCCAATTCAAGCCTAATTCTACACCGGACATCACAAAATTATTCTAAACACACTCTTAAGTCTCAAATCACCTAACGAAGCTATCCAAGCCATAAAATCTGCATTTTCGAGGTCGTTTACCAATACGTCAACTCTTAGTTGACTTTTTCAACTTTAAGGCTATTTTTAAAGACTAAGTGACTAATGTCTCATTATAACCATTCCGATTTCAAGCCTACCACATCTAACACATCAATAACAGTATAACCAACCTATGACAAGTCAATAACAGTAATTATAATACAAATTCTACGGAATGACCGGCTGAGTCGTTATATTCTCCCCCACTTAAACACACGTTCGTCCTCGAACGTTTCTAGAGTTGTTCCACACACTACCATAATTGTTGTGTAACCTACCATGCACATTTTCGGAGGTGATCCCACATCACCCTACCCCATCTAGGTCTGATAACACCACATAACTGAAATTTCATTATAAAATCCTGACCCATAAACCTTAGAACTAATTTTCCACTTCTGAGTCCATTCACAAGATCAAATTTCTACGACTATAAGCTGAAATAGTCTGAACACGCTGTATCAAGCCATATCCGCAACACAAGATGAAATCACATAATATACCGCATGACTCAACACTCACAACGATGACTCCTAATCCCAATCGCTGCTCATAATAACCCAATACCGGTAAATAACCTCTTACCAAACAAAACCTCGCTTAAACACCTTCATATGGTGCCGATGATGAAAGAAACACGTAGAAACCAACAGCCATTCGTCCGATCAGCATCAATACCATCCAGAACCATAACTTGTGCAACTCGTGAACTCAATAACAACACCCCAAGAGCTCAATTCATAAAATAGAGAAGACTCACACGAGAGGACTATCCTGACATTACTCTTGCCATTACCACATCATGCTAAAAGCCTGATACACATCGTGAAACCATATCACACAAATCCGACACCAAGGGTCATACCATTACCTAACTCATCTACAAAGCATGATCCCATCCAACCACTAGACCACATGACATACTCCAAGCCACCTTGCTCATAATCATTAACCATGCGAAATTCAACATCAATTACTCAAAGTGCATTTCCATAACCACAGGGAAATCTGACGATACCATGTCACCCGAACCAGAAAGAACATAACCAATACGTCTCAGTCGTGCAACACCCAATTACTTACCTTACTCAAATCTCGCTATAAAGCCCCGATAGAACTACACCTTATGCACATATATAACCAACGATCACAACTCCTCGAAACACCGAAAGGTAACTCATGGATCACTCCAAAACACGAATAAGCTCAGTGACAATCAAATGGTACATCCCTCAACAATAGCAGTTTGGAGTCAACAATTCTGACTCGGTGCAGACCACACACCCATACTGGCCTACCAATAACTCTAAGTCAACTCTGGTCATCCACATCAGGTAGATAACTCTCCAACGGTTCATAATGACTGAATCATGACATATACTAACACCTGCCTAGCTTTGCTCGCATCTTCATAGTTCACAACCACAAAAATAATCTGTTCATGAAAACTCCCAGTCTCAAAATCCATGAGGCGCACCAATTACCATATCTGATCTCCATTCCACTGCTCGAATACATAACACATCCCTGATACTTAATCCTTCCACGAGGGATACCCCTATAATTCCTCCGTGTTACCAAGCAACCTTGAATATCCGCAGTCGATCCAAAAAGAGTGCGTCGTAACACCAATGAAGTACCCTTATTCAACCACATTGACTTAACCACATTGTTCTTTATGAATGTACACTCTTATCCAACCACCCAATAGTGGTATCCTTTACCTAATCATCTGAAACTGCTAGTTCTAACCTTCCTTCCAAGACTGAACAGTGACCTCACATATGCCACTCTCCACTATACACAAAATACCGCGTATGCCATGCAATCTATGATAAATATGAGAACTTCATGCTCCCTTCCTAGCCACAACAACTATGTACCCAACTAGCCAAGAACTTTCCATAGATCCCTTTTAGAAGCAAAATCACTATACATCACATGGCCCTCATGCCAGTAGAAATATACATCTCCAACCGTGGTAGAAAATCTGCAAGAACTCTCTGAATCACATTTGTACAACACCAAACCGCCAGGACTGAATCCTTCCAACTCAACCAAGCTACGCATGCCACCAATTTCCAAGAGAACTTCCAAGAAACACCTGTAACAACCCATTACTTCGTAACACCCACAGAACTAATCATATCCCTTATCTTGCCAATCCGACCTACTACCAAGTTGTCCTATTTATTCAAGTTCCTTCTGACTCACCTTCGAATTGATACTTCTTCTTGCCATAATATCGAAATTCTCAATCCAGACTCACAAACGAAACCCGAGCATAAGGATATACCGTCTAAGGCTCATAAGCCGCTGAATACTCTCTCAATTATCTCCAAATGCACCACATTAGAAATACTTACCCTGAAGAGACTTCCTGCGAATTTAAAGTCATTACCTTCACTTTCCTGATACTGATGGATAGAATCCATGATAATGTAAATACACCACAAGCCTTGACACCTTCCCCGTAAATCTCCGTTCTAGCCTTTCTCACACCTTGAAGATCCTCGATCGCTATATATAACCTTGAATCCATCTGAACCATTCTCGAACATCATTTACTCTACGCAATTTCAATTACACTAACCAAGTAAACAGAACGACCTGACCCCGCTTGCAATCCACATACTAGGAAAGTAATCCACACCTTTGAAGCAACAAGCACACTCATACATTGCACACTCTACACTTACCAGTACAACTCCATCATTCAATGAATTCCACTATCCGTAAAGTACATTACAACTTGTATCAAAGAAATTTCCATCACTCGAGTCATTCCTAGACTCCACCTCTGTAGGTCATAACTGATTCACCAACATACCTCAAATCGAAACCAATACAACACATAATCGTGTAATCAACTTATCATTAGCGGACTCCCCCACTTGGATCAAAGCCAAAGATCAAGACAAACAATAACTCACGATGCCCACACACTATTACTGCCACCATACTGTGGTGGGATTCAACTAAATCCTTCATACGCTCATATGATCCAGACCATCTAACCCTCAACTCGTAAGCAAATCTTGTATTCACAATCGTAATGGTCATGCCAACTCCCTCAAGTGATCTAAACTCAAATTACAACATACATCATTTACTGATAGAGAGAACTTACTATAGATAAACATAAGGGCCACACACCTCAAGACAACCCGCAGGAGATACCCCTGCATGCTTAACCTCAAAATGATATCTCCCTATACACTTCCAAAAATCATAGCTATCACGCAATCACTATACCTTTCTACATTAGAACATAACCACTGTCTGCCCTCAAGACATCCCATTAAGCGGTATAAGAACCCGAAGCTGATGGCAATACTAACACTGGGGCTGTGGTCAAGGAAATCTTGAGCTTCTGGAAGCTCTACTCACACTCGTCTGACCACATGGATACCTTCACTGGACACCACGTGTCCCAAGAATGCTACTGAACTGAGCCAAAAATTCACACTTGGAGAACTTCGCACAAGGCTTCTCCTCCCTATATCCTTGTAATACCATAATCAAATGCTGAGTATGCTACCCCTGGTTGCGCGAGTATGCCAGGATGTCATCCATGAACACAATAACAAAGGAGTTATAACACGGCTGCATGCACCGTCAATCAATTACATGAACGCTGTTGGGGCATTGGTCATCCCAAAAGGCATCACCAGGAGCTCAGAACACAACAGGAAAATCCACTCCACTCCACAACTACGCTACACGATAGGTCCTTCAATACACTCACAACTCGAAGCCATAATCTAACTCAATACAGAAGTCAAATAATTAATGGTTCTTGCCACATCTCCCGCCAATTCATTTTGGTCACAATCAAACAACCCGAATATATCTAACTATCCGATCACACTCACCATGTAGTCATCTAGTCATCAAGTTCCATCAATAAGGACACAAACAGACAAATAAGTCCCCCAACACATGTGCTCACCCAAATGAAATCTCAACACTCAAGCCACAGATAAAATCCGGCCTCAAGTCCTTCCGACTGGCCCATTATTAACATGTTAAAAATGACATCTCACCCATGGAAGTCACAAGCCGCTGACGCACAACTAATACCAAGCGGTCACGTGCGCATTCGAATACATGAAAGGAATTCAAAGAGTTACGCTTTGGATAAATAAATGGATTCGCACGATAAGAATTCAAGAATGTGGAATGTTTCCTAAGGGTTCTGCAGCCTCTCGAAGATAAGTACAGACGTCTCCATACAGATCAAGACTCTACTAAACCTGCTCATGACCGTTGAGTCCTATCTAACCTAGAGTTCTGATACCAACTTGTCACGACCCCAAATCCTAACCGGTCGTGATGGCGCCTATCATGGAACTAGGCTAGCCAACACTCAAAATTTTCACATTTTTCTTTTCAAATATCTCAATTTTTTTCAACAATTCATAATACGCATATCAATTTCGAAATCTTTAAACAAACCAATTAAGCTAACAGTCTACAACCGTCCCCAAGACCCGGAGTCAAAATGTCATGAGCATCTACGAAATAAACTAACTCTGCTATTGTCATAGAAAAAGTCAAGGAATAATATATTAATACTAGATAAGGAAGGGAAATAGAGAAGTTGCGGACGCTAGACAGCTACCTCGAAATCCCGTAAGCTGCTGATAACGAACTCGGACGACTACTGCTCCGAATTAATACTTGGATCTGCACACAGAGGTGCAGGGAGTAATGATGAGTACGCCAACTCAATAGTAATGAAAATAAATCACAGTCTGAGAAATAAGAAACACACAACACAGATACACTAATTCACGAAAAACAGTAAATCACCAAGTCACCATAAGTATTCATCAAATACATAAGTTCAAAAACCAATTTCCAGAAATCCTTTGAAACAAGTATAATTTCAATATATCTTAGTAAAACTCTCAGTAAAAATCAGTTTGAAAAACGTAGTGAATCGTAGTAAAAATCTCAGTAAAATTTTCATAAATCTGCCCCTCGGGCCATAATCATTTCTCATAACAATCTCAGTATTAGCCCATCAGGCAACCTCACAATCACTCAATATTAGCCCATCAGGCAACCTCACAATCACTCAATATCAGCCCATCAGGCAACCTCACAATCACTCAGTATCAGCCCCGCGGGCAACATCACTCATTAGGTACCTGCGCTCACTGGGGGTGTGTACAGACTCCGGAGGGGCTCCTACAGCCCAAGCGCTATAACAAGCCACAACTTGGCATAAATTACACACAATATTAGCTCACAACCTCTCTCATATCACAACATCCTCACAATAATGGCCCGCAACCTCACTCAGTCAGACACTCTCAACATGCCCTTCAGGCCATAAATATACCGGGTTCTCGACCCAAAAATAGTGTTTCATTTTTAATAAATAGTATCAAAATACTCTGAGTGTCAAAACAATTATCACGAAACGACTGAGTGAAAATCATAACATATCAGTGAGGAAAATAGTAAAATCATCCCTCAAGGGGTAAACAAATCGGCACTAGGCCCCAAACATGTTTTACAACCCAAAACATATCAAATATATATCAATACTATTAAGCATAAGCTTTAAAACAGATTTCGCAACTCAATAGTTTCCTAAATAGGGAATATACTTCCAAAGTTCCAACCTTTGCATTCCTAAACCCGTGAAAGGGTGCAGAGTCTGGGGTTTCATACCCTCATAACAGGATTTAAAGACATTACTTACCTCAAACTAGCCCGGAAACTATTCCGCAATACGCTTGCCTCTCAAATCAACTCCCGAGTGCTCCAAATCTACCAAGTTCAGATTTTTATCATCAAATTATGCTTAAGGAATGAATTCCAATTGAAAAATACCAATTTTAGTTCAAAACCCGAAATTTGCTAAAACCCGACCCCCGGGCCCGCATCTCTGAACTCAGAAATTTTTATACCAAAATGTTCTTCATCATCTCACGAGTCCGTACATATATAGAACGCTAAAATCGGAGTTATTTTGACCCCTCAAATCGACCCCTAAAGGTCTCATAATCTCAAGCCCTAACCCCACATTTTTCTACTGATTTTCATGAATTAAACACTGAGATTATGTTCCTTAATCACCTATAATTGAGTTTTAAGGTCCAAAAAACTTACCTCTATGATGATCACTGATTTTCCTTCTTCAAAATCCCTCAGAAACCTCGGAATCCGTACAACAATGGTGGAAAAAGGGTTAAAATTCGCGAAGGCTTGCTTATATACTTTCTGATAGTGGTTCCGCACCTGCGGCCACTTAAGAGCACCTGCGGACCCGCACTTGCGGTCCCAGGTCCGCACCTGCGCAGCACCCTCAAATCTCGGCCTCCGCACCTGCGCTGGTACTTCCGCATCTGTGGCATCGCAGGTGCGGAAAACACCTCGCACCTGCGGAATTTTTTCAGCTGGTCAACTTCCGCATCTGCGGAGCTTTGCTTGCTCCTGAGGGCCCGCACCTGCAGTCAAACTTTTGCAGGTGCGGTTACAGCATCAGTAGCTGAAGCTGCATTTTACCAAGTTCAAAACTTCCGTTAACCATCCGAAATCAATCCCGAGCCCCTCGGAACCCCAACCAATTATACCAACACATCACATATGATCATTCAAACTTAGTTGCACTCTGCGAACACCCAAAATAACATTGAAACACCAAGATCACATCGGATTCAAGCCTAAGAACTTTGAAATTCCTAAAATCCACCAACGATGCCGAAACTATCCAAAACAACTCCGATTGACTTGAAATTTTGCAGACATATCCAAATGACATTACGAACCTGTTCCAACTTCCGGAATTCCATTCCGACCCTCATAGCCTATTTTTCACTGCCGACCGGAAATCGCCAAAAACTAGCTTTCGCCAATTCAAGTCTAATTCTACACCGAACATCACAAATTTATTCTGAACACACTCTTAAGTCCCAAAACACCTAACAAAGCTATCCGAGCCATAAAATACGCATTTCTGAGGTCGTTTTCCAATAAGTCAACTCTCAGTTGACTTTTCCAACTTTAAAGCTATTTTTAAAGACTAAGTGACTAATTTCTATTATAACCATTCTGATTTCAAGTCTACCAACTCTAACACATCAATAACAGTATAACCAACCTATGACAAGTCAATAACAGTAATTATAATATAAATTCTACGGAACGACCGGCCGGGTCGTTATAATGGTGTTTTTCCTTGGTGTTGCCTTTTACCGAGCATTGGTTCAAGCTGGGTTTTATTCTGTGAAGCTAATTGTTTAAACGAGATTGGTTATAGTTGTTTCCCTTTCCAGGATGATTTGGTTTCTTATTGTTGACTTGAATATTGTGGATTCGTTGTTATGTCTTGTTTCTCTCTGGTTAAGTTGTGTTCTTTACGCTCATTATCCCCTTTCGGTGGTTATTCCTTGTGAATGAGTTCTACTGTGCTGGTGACTTAAGTTCTTGATTTGATTGGTCGTCGTACATAGCATTTCTATCTTCTGTTGCCTTGTGAGTGTTGTGGCGATGTACGATGTTTCTGTCTTGTTGTGGTAGTTATCTATGTTGGCTGCATTGCATATTTAAATTGGGACTACGAACGTATTCCAGGAGCTTTCCCCCATACTGCATTGCATATTTAAATTGGGACTACGGACGTATTCCGGGAGATTTCCCCCTGTATTGCATTGCATATTTAAATTGGGACTACGAACGTATTTCGGGAGCTTTCCCACTGTACATGACAAATTCTGAGCTACGGACAGAGTTCCGGAGATTTATTTTAAAGATATTGTGATCGAAATATATATATTGAAAAGTATAGCTGAAAAATATTTATCTTGAAGAAAACTATGTCTGAAGGACTTTTATTTCAAAGGTATATTTGAAAAGCATTTGTCTTGTAGAAAACGATGTTGAAAGGCATTTATTGGGGAAATATATTTGAAAATCATTTATTTTGAAGGAGCTATGTCTTGAATATTTCTCTTTCTATATATATATATATATATAGAAAG
>ML296181.1:80623-114156 GCA_005239495.1 Nicotiana undulata
ATATATATATATATATATATATATATATATATATATATATATATATATATATATATATATATATATATATATATATATATGTTATTGAAGCCTATTAGCGGGTAAACCCCAAATCTCTTTTTAAGTCTACAAAACAAACTTTATTTCAACTTAACCATGAAACTGACCAAATTTGATGCTAATAACAATTTACCTCAATAAATGATGTAACCGAAATATTATATAAGCTCACCAAAATCTAACGCGAATAAACGAAACAAAGATTCAAGCGAAATTCAATTTTATATTTGAAGAATAACTTCAAGGAAGGTTAACAAACTAACTAAGCAAGGAGATTCCAAAGCAAGCTAATAAAGGCGTGAACCACAATAAATTAAAAAAATTAGATTCACATCTACAGTATGCTCACCTAAACTAAATTAAATATTTTTAAGTGCAGTAAGGTGAGAAATGGACTTCCAACAACTAGACAACAAGTAGAGAGTTATCTTTTAAAAGCCATAACTACTGCATATTTACATATTTTTATACATAGGTACAACATTTATTCTTAATAAAAGACTAAGTACAACGTGCTTCAGCCATCCAGACAAGTTCGAATCTTCTTATTACTATAAAAAATCTACAATATAGAGATGTAGGATTACCTGGTTCGCAGAATAAAAATACAGCAGCGAGACAAGCAGAAACTGTAAAGACCCGTAAATTCTATGTCTAAAATAATGCCCGAATAGGTCCCTGTGTTGTTCACAGAATATATATTGAAGCCTATTAGCAGTTAAATCCCAAATCTCTTTTTAAGTCTACAAAACAAAATTTATTTCGACTTAACCATGAAACTGGCCAAATTTGATGCTAATAACAATTTATCTCAATTAATGATGTAACCGAAACATTATATAAGCTCACTGAAATCTAACGCGAATAAACGAAACAATGATTCAAGCAAAATTCAATTTTATATTTGAAGAATAACTTCAAGGAAGGTTAACAAATTAACTAAGCAAGGAGATGCCAAAGCAAGCTAATAAACGCGTGAACCACATTAAACTAAAGAAATTAGATTTACATCTACAACATGCTCACCTAAACTAAATTAAATATTTTTAAGTGTAGTAAGGTGAGAAATGGACTTCCAACAACTAGACAACAAGTAGAGAGTTATCTTCTAAAACACATAACTACTGCATATTTACATGTTTTTATACATAGGTACAATATTTATTCTTAAGAAAAGACCAAGTACAACGTGCTTCAGCCATCCGGACAAGTTTGAATCTTCTTATTCCTATCAAAAATCCGCAATACAGAGACATAGGAATTACATGGTTCGCAGAATAAAAATACAGTAATAAGATAAGCAGAAACAACAGCGAAATAGCAGAAAAACAACAATGAAAACAAGCAACAACAACAACGAATTTGTATCCAAACAGCCCCAAAACCTTATAGAAGAAACCCAGAATCAATACTAAAAGACTTATTCTTTTGAAAAGAGTTTTCGCTCTAAGAAACACTCATAAAGCTCACAGTTTCAACTTGCTTTTCTTTAAGTTTAGCTGCTGGTTTGTACTCCTAAAATTGTATTTTTTTAGTGTGTAAAAATGCCTAGCAGATGTGTGATAGAGTGTGTAAAAGATGTGTCTTTCTAGAGTCCAAGATATTATCTAAGTGTGTTGATAGTTTTGAAAGACCTCCTCTTTATATAGGAGAAAAAAGGACTTTGGGGCAGATTTTGTTTGGCCAAAAATCTTTTCAAAATGATAGATTTTGACCAAAAATCCGTCCAAAACCAGATTTTTGTCCGATGAACAGTTTTTCTCACCAAATATGGACATAATTTTGGAGTATTGTACTCCAAAATAGTCCTCAACAGTAAAATCAATCAAATAAAGGCCCTACACTCATGATCAAACATATCTACTCTTTAGCTTTTAACAGAATCAGTACCAACCATGTGATTCAAACCAAACTAAGATAGAAAGAACACATAACTAGACTCAACAACTGAACTAAAATTCAACTAAGAGAAACTCATAACCTAATCACTAAAATTAATAAAATAATGCACTGATCAATGAAGACATTCATGGAACTCACGATCTTAAACAAAAACAAAATCAGAAACACTAAACATGAAATCGAGACTAAAAAAACTAACGCAAAGCAAAAACATATTAATAGTGAGGCCAACTAGAATAATTAATTAAGTTAAACAAAAAAAAAAAACAAAAATCAGAAACTAGATTAAGAGCTAACTAAAACGTAAATTTACAATACAAAGAAACTACGATAAAAAAATGGTGCAACAAAATCAGAAACATGGATGAAAAGATTTGAGTTCAAGTTTATACCAAATTAAGAGGCATTTGTGGCCAAATAGATCAACAAGAGATGCCGGGGGCCTCGGGCAATGGTTGTCCGACCTTAAAACGTTCGTTTCATTGTGGTAGACGTTAAATTCAATGAATTCGGCATCATACCACAAAGAAACGAGTGCTCTTGGGTCGCGAATAGGCTAAAATAGAGGAGAAGTGGTGCTGCAATGGTGTAGAAATGGAGGCGGGGCAGTGGGGTGGCTGCCGGAGGTGGTTGGCCGGCGGGAAGAGATGGTCGTCGGAAATTTAGCTTCAAAATAATACTCATGTGATAGATCAAAGAAAGTCCTACACACTTATGTAAGTATTAAATGGTGGTGTGGTCTCAAACTTGATGAATTTGAAGAGAAAAAGGTGGCTAGGGTTTCGATTTTTTGGAGATTCATGGAGTTTGACCGGGATTTTGAGGATTTGGAGGTTAGAATCAGAAAAAGGAGGTTGATATTTAGGGGGGGGGGGGTGAACGTTTAGGGATGATTGGACGTGCGCCGCCGCCGTGGGAGATTTCTGGCGGTGGCTCGGCAGGGAGTTTAAGAGAGTGGGGAGAGAGGAAAGAAAAGAATAAGGGGAAAAATAGGGAAAATTTTTGGGTATTAAGGGCTTTAAATACCTAGGATGTGGATGATTTTTGACCATTAGATCAAGAAGGATTGGATGGCTGAGATTGGATCTCTGATTCAATAAGCAAAACGACGTACTTTCAGGAAAAAACTACGTCGTTTTGAGTTCTTTCTTGGCAAGCCACTTAATGGATCGGGTATGATCGAATTGGGCTCGAAAATTGGGCTCGAAAATTGGGCCAGATATGTGCATAACTATTTGAAAGAGCCTTTAATCCAATCCCTCAAACCCTAATTAGACTATTATATTATTTAATCCTAAAGAAAATGTACAAGTAGAATGAAAATCTTTTTGGTATATATAATTTAAAGATGCAAAACTAAAATATAGAAATAAAAGGTACAAATATTTTTGGTATTTTTTAATGAGGAATGCAAATAAAAAATTCACAAACAACTAAAAATCATCCAAATACTAGTATCTCTAGGTAAATTAAAAGCATGCAAAAATTAGGTATTCACAGCTGCCCCTCTTTGCTCGAGAACATGAAGAATTTTTGTGCAAAGAAACGTGAATGCCATGACTAATTTTTGCTCACACACCACTACAATGAAAGCATTTTTTTTAAAAAGGTTACCGAGTCTTGCTTTCGAGGTTGCCTACATATCCTTGTCTATAAAGGAATCAGGTCAGTTCACTTATGAAAAAATTTGATAGCTGGGACTACCGGACACAGGAGTTAAGCCTGTTGTTGTTGTTGTTGTTTCTTGTTGCTTACAACAAAAGAAGAGGAGAACTACATATTGCTGCAAGCTACGAGTTACAAAATTTCTATTTATGTGTCTTCTAGAGTCAAATCTTGATTCTGACCTCCTCACTTGTGTTTACCTTAAATTGGATCTTGATGCTCCTTGACGAAAAGACTATGGCTCATTCTTGATTGCTTGATTTCCCGATCAGAATTTGGGAAAATGATATTTGAGAAGCTAGATTGTTGACACATTATCAATGCTTACTCCAACTATCTTGATATCGAAAAACTCCTTTATTCTGATGATAAATTGAAACCGCAAGCTTTTACCATCACCTGTGCTCTATTGAGGGCCTGAAAAGCCATCAAAGACGAAAGACAAAAATTTTCTGCCCCAGTTTTGACTAGGAAAATTTTGTGAGTTATCAGAGAATGCTACAAACTATGTAATTTATTGAAAGGCACACAGAAACAGTAGTATAAACTAGCTAAAAGAGATAAATATTGTAACGAGGAATTGTGTACCTCATTACCAAGAGGATACGTAACCAAGGGTTGGTACCTTGTATTACTGAAATAAGTGTAACCACGGGTTGGCACCCTGTATTACTGAAAGGAAATGTAACCAAGGGTTAGTACCCTGTGTTACTGAAAAGGAATGTAACCAGGGGTTGGTACCCTGCATTACTGGAAAGGAATGTAACTAGGGGTTGGTACCTTGTATTACTGGAAATGAATGTAACCAGGGGTTGACGCTCTGTATCACTAAGGATGAATGTAACCAGGGGTTGGTACCATGTATTACTGACGGGAAAGCAACCAGGAATTGGTGCCCCTTATCACTAGTAAGGAATGTAACCAGGGGTTGATACCATGTATTATTGGAGAGGAATGTAACCAGGGGTTGGTACCCTATATTACTGGAAAGGAATATAACCAAGGATGGAACTCTATATTACTGGAGAAGAATGTAACTAAAGGTTGGTACCCTGTATTACTGCAAAAGAATGTAACCAGGGGTTGGTACCCTGTATTACTAGAAGGAAATGTAGCCAGAATTGACACCCTGTATTACTGGAAAGGAATGTAACCAGGGGTTGGACCCTGTATTACTAGGAAGAAAATGTAACCTGGGGTTGGTACCCTGTATCACTGAAAGGGAAAGTAACCAAGGTTTGGCACCCTGTATTACTAGGAAGAAATGTAACCAGGGGTTGGTACCCTGTATTACTGAAAGGGAAAGTAAACAAGGGTTGACACCCTGTATCACTAGGAAGGAATGTAACCAGGGGTTGGTACCCTGTATTACTAGAATGGAAAGTAACCAGGGGTTGACACACTATATCACTAGGAAGGAATGTAACCAAGGGTTAGTACCCTAAATTACTGGAAGAAAATGTAACCAGGGGTTGGTACCGTGTATTACTGGAAGGAAATGTAACCCGGGGTTGGTTCCCTGTATTACTAGGAAGAAAATGTAACCAGGGGTTGGTACCCTGTATAACTTGAAGAAATGTACCCAGGGGTTGGCACCCTGTATTACTAAATAAGTGTAACCAGGGATTGGCACCTTGAATTACTGAAAGGAAATGTAGCCAGGGGTTGGCACCCTGTATTATTGGAAGAAAATGTAACCAGGGGTTGGTACCCTGTATCACAGAAGAAGAATGTAACCAGAGGTTGGTACGTTGTATCAATGAAAGGGAAAGTAACCAGGGGTTGGCACCCTGTATCACTAAGAAGGAATGTAACCAGGGGTTGGCACCCTGTATCACTAGGGAGGAATGTAACCAGGGGTTGATACCCTGTATTACTAGAAGGGAAAGTAACCAGGGGTTGACACCCTGTATCACTAGTAAGGAATGTAACCAGGGGTTAGTACCCTGTATTACAGAAGAAAATGTAACCAGGGGTTGGTACCCTGTATCACTGAAAGGGAAAGTAACCAGGGGTTGGCACCCTGTATCACTAGGAAGGAATGTAACCAGGGGTTGGTACCCTTTAATACTGAAAGGGAAAGTAACCAAGGGTTGGCACCCTGTATTACTAGGAAGAAAATGTAACAAGGGGTTTGTACCCTGTATTACTGAAAGGAAATGTAGCCAGGGGTTGGCACCTTTTATTACTGAAAGGAAATGTAGCCAGAGGTTGGTACCCAACATCACTGAAGAAGAATGTAACCAGGGGTTGGTACCCTGTATCACTGAAAGGGAAAGTAACTAGGGGTTGGACCCTGTATCACTAGGAAGGAATGTAACTAGGGATCTGTACCCTGTATTACTGAAAGGAAAAGTAACCAGGGGTTGGCACCCTGTTTCACTACGAAGGAATGTAACCGGGGGTTGGTACTCTATATTACTGGAAGAGAAAGTAACCAGGGGTTGGCACCCTGTATCATTAGGAAGGAATATAACCAGGGCTTGGTACCATATCTCGAACAAAATGTAACCAGGGGTTGGTACCCTGTCTCACTGAAGAAGAATGTAACCAGGGGTTGGTACCCTGTCTCACTGAAGAAGAATGTAACCAGGGGTTGGTACCCTGTATTACTGGAAGGAAATATAATCAGGGGTTGGCACCCTGTATTAGTGGAAAGGAATGTAACCAGGGGTTGGTAGCCTTTATTACTAGGAAGAAAATGTAACCAGGGGTTGGTACCCTGTATTACTGGAAGAAATGTAACCAGGGGTTGGCACCCTGTATAACTGAAAGGAATGTAACCAGGGGTTGGCACCCTGTATTACTGATAAAGTGTTGAATCCCTCTAGGCAAAAAGGGTTCTACCTGAGTTAAACTAATGTAAAACAATCCTGAGCGAAGAGTACTTTTACCCGAAAATACGAGTTGGATCCCCCTAGACGAAATAGTTCTACCTGAGTTAAGCTATGTAAAACAACCTGAGCGAGGATCATTTCTATTCGGAACTACGAGTTGGATCAGGCGAAATGATTCTACCTGAGTTAAGCTATGTAAAACGACCTGAGCGAAGAGTACTTCTACCCGGAACTATGAGTTACATCCCATTAGGAGAAAAGGTTCTACCCGAGTTAAGCTACGAAAATGGGAGGCGTGAACAGTAGTGTGCTCAAAATAAAAGAAAAATGGCGATTTTAAGGAGTTTACGTTTGGTGACATTCTTCCTTTGGGAATCGCCAATCTGCACTGCTTTGTTCCTGCTTTCAAACAAAGAAAAATTTGTAAGTTTTCAAAGTGGTGGTTGGTTTGTGGCCTTGATGCCCTGTTGTGCTTTGAATTCACGGCCGCTTCGTTGTTGAAGAACTAATTTTATCAGTGTGGTGCCGAGGTGCTCGGATACTCTGTGTTGCATTCTGGAAATCTTGTTTTTCGATGTTGCCCCTGACTGTTTCTTACTCGGATGTCCATGATACCGCTAACCTTGCCCCTAAGGCAAGACAATTTTTCCCCTTAAAAATCAAACTCATTTGTTTTGCACCCAGCACCAGTTTGTGTCTGTATTGCTTAATCAACTTTTCTCATGAAGCAAGTCTTTCTTAGGCAACCTTTTCAGTTTCTTTGAGACACCTTGTTTGCCTTATCAAATGAGATCACAGATGGATCATGCCTTCGTCAATGCCATATATGCCCCAAATTGTGCTCGATATTACGGGGAAATTGTAGCCAGTTTTGCAGCCATTTCTTTGCTTCGCTTTTGACGAAAGATAAGACCGAAAGGGACTCAAAGGAAAATTATGGGTAAAAATAGAAGAATAATTGAAGGTCAAAACGAACTGTGCGTAAACAAAATGCGTCCCTTCGGGGAAAAGAATAGGGAGACTTATCTGGAAGTATGTGCCGACTTCAAACAATCATGACATGCATTTTGGAATGGACGCCTGATCCGTTTGAGCTGTCTAATTCTCAAAATCCGTCGCAAATGTTCATCTTGAAACTGTCTTGGTTGTGCTCATGCCGGGGTGTCGAAGACCCTCATTCGACTAGTAGAACCCTTTGTAGGTTTTCGCTAACTGGCCTCTCTTATTTCTCTTCTCACCGTCACCTTATGGTGCCCATATGGGTTTTCACCAATAAGACTCTCTCATTTCTCTGCTCACCGTCGCCTTACAGTACCCATACGTGTTTTCACCAATAAAACTCTCTCATTTGTTCTTTTTTTTTGTTCTTTTTTTTAAAACTGAAATACGACATGCGGAAGGTTGCCCAATGACCCTGGCATGGGGACTTCAAATATTCTCAAAGATCAATTAGAAGTTCTCAACATGGAGAAGGGGAAAAGAACCTTAAACTGAATTACAACTTTTGGAACTGTTTCTACAGAAAAAATCGTAATAAACAAACTTCTGCCGCAGTTTTGGAGTATTGGAAATATTCATTTTTTGTTGTCATGGGACAAAACCCAGGGTACGACTTCCTACGTATCCTTTGGAATCAGGTCGGACGTAGTTCAATGACTCAAAAGATTTGTTATTTGAGCTTTTGTTTCCTTTTTTTGGCTTTTACAAGTACACATGTTCCAAAAGGTGGAAAAAAAGAAGACAAATAAGGCTAAAAAAGGTTAACAAAATGGTGACACCTATTTGGAATGACGAGCAATGATAGCCTTTGTCATCGCGATCTGAGAAAATCATGCGTGAAAGTTCCATAGTAGGTATATATCAGACATAATATCTTTTGACTGCATCTGCGTTAATAGTCATGTCTGGTACCCGTCCTTCTTCATCTACCAAGTGCAAGGCCCCTTTTGGTAACACTTTCTTTATGATGTAGGGTCCTTGCCAGTTTGGGGAGAACTTTCCTTTAACTTCTGCTTGGTGTGGAAGAATGCGTTTCAAAACGAGTTGGCCTACCTCGAAGTGCCTTGGACGCACTTTGTTGTTGTAAGCGCGTTCCATTATTTGCTGGTATAACTGTCCAAAGCACACTACTGCTAGCCGTTTTTCATCATTCAACATTAGTTGTTCTAATCAGGTCTTTACCAATTCTGTATCTTCAATCTCCGAAACCGCAATGATCTGAAGAGAGGGAATTTTGACTTCAACCGGTATTACAGCTTCCGTTCTATATACCAACAGATAAGGAGTTGCACCAACAGATGTGCCAGCAGTCGTGCGGTATCCCAAAAGAGCAAAAGGCAATTTTTCATGCCATTTTCTGGAACCTTGGATCATCTTCTTAAGAATCTTCTTGATGTTATTGTTCGCCGCTTCAACGACTCCATTGACTTTTGGACGGTAAGGGGTAGAATGACGATGCATATTTTAAATTGCTCGCATACCTCCTTCATCAAATGACTATTTAGATTGGCTGCATTGTCAGTGATAATGGTCTTTGGGATACCAAAGAGACATATGATGTTGGAATGAACAAAGTCTACCACTGCTTTCTCGGTGACTGCTTTGAAAGTGACGGTCTCCACCCACTTGGTGAAGTAATCAATTGCAACCAAAATGAATCTATGCCCATTTGAAGCCTTTGGCTCAATTGGCCCAATAACATCCATTCCCCAAGCAACGAAAGGCCAAGGAGAGGACATGGGATGAAACTCCGAAGGTGGCGAGTGAATCAGGTCACCATGAATCTGGAATTAGTGACACTTGCGAACAAAACTGAAGCAATCTTGCTCCATACTAAGCCAATAATACCCTGCCCGCATAATCTTCTTTGCCAAAACATATCCATTTATGTGTGGTCCACAAACCCCCGAATGAACTTCACTCATGATCCACTCAGCTTCTGTGGCATCTATGCATCTCAACAAGTTCAAGTCTGGGGTCCTTTTGTACAAAATTTCCCCATTTAGGAAGAAACCGTCGGCAAGCCGCCTTATAGTTCTTTTTTGATCTGCCTTGGCATGCTGTGGGTATTCCCTTGTTTTCAGGAATCGTTTTATGTCATGATACCATGGTTCACCATCTGGTTCTGTCTCAATAGTATTTCAATAACCGTGTTGATTCCGAACTTGGATTTCCAATGGATCAATATGAGTGTTGCCTGGATAAGGGAGCATCGAGGCTAAGGTAGCCAAGGCGTCGACTAGCTCATTGTGAAACCTAGGAATGTACCTGAACTCGATGGAACTGAATCATTTGCTCAGGTCTTGCACACATTGTCTGTATGGAATAATCTTGATGTCTTGAGTCTCCCATTCGCCTTGGGCTTGCCGGATAAGCAAGTCAGAATCTCCCATAACCAAAAGTTCATGCACATCCAAATCGAGGGCCATTTTCAGACCCATGATACAAGCTTCGTATTCTGCCGTATTATTGGTACAGAAGAATCAAAGTCGGGCCGTTGCAGGATAATGTTGTCCAATAGGTGAGAAAAGTATTGCCCCTACCCCAACTCCTTTGATATTGAAAGCCCCATCAAATACATTTTCCATACGTGGCTGTCATCCAGAACCACTTCCTCTATTGAGTTGATCTCTTCATCTGGGAAGTATGTGCTCAGTGGCTTGTAATCATCATCAACTAGATTCTCTGCCAAATGATCTGCCAAAGCATGTGCTTTCATTGCAGTGCGAGTGACATAAACGATATCAAACTCTGTGAGCAGAATCTTCCCTTTTGCGAGCCTGCCAGTAGGCATTGGCTTTTCAAAGATGTACTTCAAAGGAACATTCTGGATATGGGGTAAGTAGTGTAGGCCAAGAGATAATACCTCAGCTTCTGATCGACCCAAGTCAAGGCACAACATGTCCTTTATAAAAGGGTGTACTTAACCTCATAATTGGTGAACTTCTTGCTCAAATAATAGATTGTATGTTCCTTTTTGCCTGTTGCATCATGTTGCCCCAGGACACATCCAAAGGAATTATCCATCACCGATATATATAAAAACAATGGCCTACCAGGTTCAGGTGGGACCAGTACAGGGGGTTTTGACAGATAATCTTTGATCCTGTCAAAAGCTCTTTGGAAATCGTCTGTACACTTGATAGACGCATCCTTTTTCAGCAACTTAAAGATGGGCTCGCACGTGGTTGTGAGCTGAGCAATGAACCTACTGATGTAGTTCATCCTCCCGAGCAAACTCATGACTTGTTTTTTATTCTTCGGGGGTGGAAGATCTCGAATGGGCTTTATCTTAGATGGATCCAATTCGATGCCTTTCCGGCTGACTATAAAACCAAGGAGTTTCCCGGATGGAACCCCAAATTCACACTTGGCTGGATTAAGCTTAATGTCATACCTTCGAAGCCGTTTGAAGAACCTTTTCAAATCGCGCACGTGATCAACCTGTGTCTTTGATTTTATGATGACATCATCTAAATAAACTTCAATCTCTTTGTGCATCATGTCGTGGAAAATGGTGGTCATGGCCTTCATGTAAGTTACCCCTGCATTATTCAAACCGAATGGCATGACCCTGTAACAATAAGTACCCCATGGAGTGGTGAAAGAGGTCTTTTCTACATCATCCTCATCTATTAGAATCCGGTGGTACCCAACATAGCAATCCACGAACGACTGTATCTCATGCTTTGCGCAATTATCTACAAGAATGTTGATGTTTGGCAAAGGAAAATTATCCTTTGGACTTGGTTTGTTCAGGTCTCTGTAGTCAACACAGACTCTATTTTTTTCATCCTTTTTTGGCACACGCATAATATTTGCCACCCAGGTGGTATATCGGACAACTCTGACCACATTGGCGCTCAACTGCTTCAGTATTTCCTCTTTGATTTTGTCACTCATGTCCATTTTAAATTTTTGTTGCTTTTGTTGGACTGGTGGAAAATCAGGATACGTGAGAAGCTTATGAACCACTAGATCAACACTTAAACCCAGCATATCATCATAAGACCAAGCAAACACGTCTATGTATTCAAATAAAAGTTGAATCAAGGCATCTCTGTTTTTTTGTTTGGTGTAAATGCTTATCTTTGTTTCTCTAACATCTTCATGACTTCCAATATTAATGGACTCAGTTTCATTGAGGTTAGGCTTAGGCTTGTTTTCAAATTGTTCCAACTCTCGTTTGACTTTCTCAACAACCTCATCTTCATCATACTCAACCTCTTGATGCATTATTTAGAAATTAGACAGCTTTTTAAGATTTGGGCGTGAATTCCGCATGCATGTCATGTTATTAAAGTCGGCATTAACAAAACTGAAATGGAAACAAAATGACCGAAATTAGGAAAAGGAAAATATACAAAACATAATACAAAACTGAACTGCATTTCATTGAATTCGAAAGGATAGAAGGATTAACATCAAAACAAAACAATCATACTGAGATGTTTGGATTACAACCCTGAAAGTAACCCAAAATACAAAAAAGAAGCTGCAAAAACAAACTACCAAGACTCCTTCCTTGTGGGGAGAGGAGTTGCTTCCTAGTTGTTGAGCATGGTGTCTGGGCCAATTAGTTGCATATTGGCATGACTAGTGCCTTCACCAGCCTAGATCATATTCTCTTCAGAAAACATCTGGCTGAGGCCATGGCAAATTTCATCAATGTTTGCCTGCGCCGAGGAATTTTTACCCTCTTGGAGTCGTGGCTTGACAAAAGTGTAGAAACTGTGAGGGATAGGTTGTTGCAATACCCATCCATGCTTTTTGCGGTGCTTGGATTTGTCTTTCTCTGCTTGTGTTGGCCTGAAGCCTAAACCAAAAGTACCATGGTTACTGAACGGAGAAATGGGCTC
The DNA here is from genome assembly GCA_005239495.1 of Nicotiana undulata. Classification (NCBI taxonomy): domain Eukaryota; kingdom Viridiplantae; phylum Streptophyta; class Magnoliopsida; order Solanales; family Solanaceae; genus Nicotiana; species Nicotiana undulata. The sequence goes on from ML296181.1 coordinate 92,946, forward strand.
CGAAATTCCTTGCAATGATGCCCCCAAGCCCTTTCCTGGCTCATAACCCTGTCTCAACATAAATGCATCCACCATTACGGATGTGGCGGAAAGACGAGGATGCAATTTGGGATTTCCTTCCTCAACATGGTCCACAACAACTACTTCAAAATCCTGATAGACAATGGACTCACACCCTTCCTTGGCCTCAATATAGGGGATTAACGGTCTTTATAAATGGACGATTCGTCTTCCCCACAAACAATAATTTCTTGCATGTCATGTTCGAACTTGATCATTTGATGCAAGGTGGACAGCACAACTCGGACCGTATGGATTCATGGCCTTCCAATAAGGAAGTTATAAGAAGTGTCCATGTCCACTACTTGGAAGACAATTTCAAAGTCAACTGGCAATCGTCATGGTGAGGTTGATCTCCCTAATGGTATCTCTCGTGGAGCCATCAAAAGCCTGGATGCAGACAATGTTGGGTCGGATTCTGTTTTATTGATCTTCATGCTTTGTAAGGTGGAGAGAGGACATACATCTACGCTCGAGCCTCCATCAACCATGACTCGCTTTACGTAGTGCCCCTCACATTTAACAGTCAAGTGTAAAGCCTTGTTGTGCCCGGCTCCTTCTTCGGGGAGTTCATCATCAGTGAAGGTGATTCTGTTCACCTCAAAAAATCTGTTGGCCATCTTCTCCAACTGGTTCATTGTGGTCTTCTCTGAGACATGTGCCTCGTTCAGGATCTTGATTAGTACTCGAGCATGCTCTTTTGAATGTGTGAGTAGAGATAGTAGAGAGATCTGGACAAGAGTCTTTCTCAGCTGGTCAATGATTGAGTAATCCTGAACTTTCATCTTTTTCAAAAACTCTTCCGCCTCTTCTTCAGTGATTGGTTTCTTTATTGGCAATTGGCCTTCTCTGATTTTCTTGGCCTTCCTCAACCCTTCTGGAGAGTAACAACTCCCCGATCGAGTCAAACCTCCAGTTTCCCCCACTTCTTCTATGATTTCCTTGCCTTTGTAGGTCATCACCGTTTTGTTGTAGTTCCAAGTTGATTTGACGTGATTCGGACGTTCGGTTGTGAAAATAGAAGTTTTAAAGTTTTCTTCAAAATTTCATTTGATTTGGTGTCCGATTCGTAGTTCTAGGTGTTATTTTAGTGTTTTGATCGCGCGAGCGAGTTCGTATGATGCTTTAGGACTTGTGTGCATGTTCTGTTTGGGATCCTCGAGGGCTCGGATGAGTTTCAGATAGTCTTCGAATGTTTTTGAAACTTAGAAATCTATTTTTTCTGCAGTTTAAGGTGCCTTTTTGTTTCTTTTTTCACATTGGTGAAGGCACTCTCGCGAACGCGAAGTATGAACTAGGCTGGGTGGATTTGTCTCCTATGCGAGCGCGAGACTTCGGTCACGAACGTAGAGCATTGGGGGGTTTGCACTACGCGAACGCGAAAAGTCACACGGGAACGCGTAGCAATAGGCAGCGGGGGAAGAGTAGTTGAGGTAACTCTACGTGAACGCAAGATTAGTCTCGCGAACACGGAGGTAAGGGGGGTCTAGACCATCGGGAATGCGTAGCATTACTCGCGATTGCGTAGGCCATTTAGGCCACACTTCGCGAACGCAGCAAGCCCTTCGCAAACGCGAAGAACGCGTGACGCCAGTGAATAAAACAGACTTGAAAACTGGATTTTGCTATTCTTTCAAATTTTGAAAAGCTTGAAAACCTATAGACGATTTCCCCAAGAGAATTTCTTCCCCAATTTGTCAGCAAGTGATTCTAACCTAGTTTATTTTAATTACCCAATACATTTCATGAGTTTTGAACAAAAAATCTAGGATTTTCATGGTGGAAATTGGGGGTTTGGGTAGAATTAGGTATTTTGTATAATTAAAATTTAGACCTTGAATTGAGGTCAGATTTTGAATAAATTACATAATTGGGCTCGGGGGTGAATGGGTGAATGGATTTTGGTCCAAACCTCGGGTTTTGACCAAGCAGGCCCGGGGTCGATTTTCGACTTTTTGGGGAACGTTTGGGAAATCTAAATATGCATTGTAATTGATTTCTTTAGCAATAATTGATATATTATGTCATTTGTGGATAGATACGAGCGGTTTGGAGGTGGATTCTAGAGGAAAAGTTGTGATTGAGCCTTGAGTGACCTTTGGAGCGAGGTAAGTGTTGTGTCAAACATTGATTTGAGGGAATTAGGAACCCTTAGACTATTTTCTATAAGAATTTCATGTGAGCGGCGTATATGTGAGGTGACGAGTACTTATGCGCCGCCAAACTATCTGTTTTCCCCGTTTTCCCGCTTTTCTCATATTATCTCTTTCCATGTCTTAATTGTTACATGCTCTAACTATGTTACCATGCCTAATTGCCACTTGTTAGTCATTGTTTTTCCTGTTCATGATATTAGTTCTTTCCATAATTCATAATCTCTTACTATTCGCTTAAGCTTGTTTATCCGGACCTTTTTGTTGTAAATTCCCGATTGGTCTCGCTGTATAGTATCATTTATGTGAGCTTTCATAGTGTACAAGTTTCCTATTTGTTTCAGTCTGGTGTTTAAGTATTGTGAAGGATTCCGTGATTTGAATTGTGAATTTATTGTGCATAGTGAGTACTTGATATTGATACGGTGGGACCAGAATGCACGTCGCAACAGGTGAAATAAGGGTGATATGTTTAGGTGGAATAAGGGTGAATTTATACTGAAACGGGTTGCATGCTGCAACAAGTGTAATAAGGGTGGATTGTTGAGGTGGTATAAGAGTGAACTATGATTACGATATTGTGATATGGTGGGATCAGGTGGCGCGCAACAACATTTTTATATATATTCATTGTTGTTTATATTATTATGAGGAAATAAGGAAGGAATATGAGATGTACGGTGGGATAGGGTTGCGCGTCGCCACTACCTATGTGTTTATGCGTCCCTGAGTTTTGTTAACTTTATGGTATTCTCTGTTGCTGTTAAGGATTAGTGAATTCTGAATGCTTTTGTCTTATTCCTGAAGTTGTAGCTGTATCTTGCAGTTTACTTCTTTATTCTATTTTGCATTTCCATTTCTGTCTTTATTATATATACTGCATACATGTTGTAGTGTGAGTTACCCACCTTAGCCTCGTCACTACTTCGTTGAGGTTAGGCTCGACACTTACCAGTACATAGGGTCGGTTGTACTGATACTGCACTCTACACTTCCTGTGCAACTTTAGGTGTTGGTCCAAGCTGATCGTGAGGTTAGCTGCTGGATTCATCCGACAGGAGACCCAAGGTAGATCTGCCGGCGTCCGCAGACCCTGGAGTCCCCTTCTAGACACTACACTCTACTGTTTATTTCCTTTCAAAACACTTGCATTTCTTTCAGACTTTTATTTGTAGTAAATCTTAGAAGTTCGTGAATTGTGACTCCAGATTCCGGGTAGTAGTATATATCGACGCTGTTATTTATTTTCGCACTCATTTTTGTTCACTTTAGTTTGATTGCTGTTATTTACTGGATAGAATAAGGATTGGCTTAATAATTCTCATGTTGGCTTTCCTAGCAAATGAAATGTTAGGCGCCATCACGGTCCCGACGGTGGGAATTTCGGGTCGTGATAGATAGCTGGAGTCGCAGGTGCGAAGTCTTTCTGCATATGCGGGTATTGGGCCGCAGAAGCGCATGGGCGCTAGGTAAAGGAGCTTCACAAAAGCGGATGACCTATCGCAGAAGCGTGTCCGCAGAAGCAAACGGGGCGCCGTAGGAGCGTAAAGGACCGCATAAGCAGTTAAGTGAACCGCATGTGCGGTTTTGCTGGCAGAACATATAAATAGGAGACTTCGAGATTTTTCACCATTTTCATCACTTTGATCTCGTACTTTGGGGATTTGTGAGGAGATTTTTGAAGGGATTAAAATATTGATTTTCCCCCACTGATTTTACATCTAGTTGGTGAGTTTTTGAGGTGAAATTTTGGGGTTTAGGGCTACGGATTTGGAGAATGAATTTTGGGGTTTTGGATGACCAAATGGTGTCGGAATTTAATATATTTTGTATGGTTAGATTCGTGAGTGAATGGACTTTCGGGTTTAGTGACTATTGTCGGGTTTTGAGACGTGGGCCTCGGGGCGAGCCGATTTTGGATTTTAGGCTATAATTTAGTAGTTTTCTTGTGGAATTGATCCCTTTAGCCTATATTGATTATCTCGTACTGGTTGTGGCTAGATTTGGGGCCTTTGGAGACCGATTCGAGAGACAAAGGTATTTCGAAGTAGGATTTCTGCGCATTTGAGGTTAGTAACAATCTTAAATCAGGTCTCAAGGGTATGAAACCCCAAAATTTGGTATGATGTGATTATTTGGAGGTGACACACATGCTAGGTGAAGGGCGTGTGAGCGTGCACCGTGAGGGATTGTGACTTGATCCGTCCCGTGAGACTGTAAAGTCGAATAGCCTATTCTTGCTTGAATCCTTTCCTAATCATGTCTACAAACTGCCCAAAACATTGTATGGCCTAAAATAAACTCCTGGAGCCTGGCATGAAAGGCTAAGTTCATTTTTGGTTGAACATGGGTTCGACAGAGGTAATATTGATACTACTCTTTTCATCAAACGATCTTCACTAGGTAACTTAATTGTGCAAATTTATGTAGATGACATTATTTTTGGCAGTACTAACATTGTTTTGTGCAAGGATTTCTCTAACATCATGAAAGGAGAATTTGAAATGAGTATGATGGGAGAATTAACTTTCTTCCTTGGACTTCAAATTAAGCAAGTTCAAAAAGGAATCTTCATCAGTCAAACAAAGTACACGAAAGAACTCATAATTTTTTTTTGGCATGTCCAATGCAAAGGCCATTGGAACTCGTATGAGTCCATCAACTACTTTGGATGAAGACAAAAACGGTAGGAGTGTTGATGAATAATGTATCAAGGTATGATCGGGTCATTACTCTATCTTACAGCTAGCTGACCAGATATTATGTTCAGCGTTTGCAAATGTGCTAGATATCAGTCAGCTCCTAAAGAGTCTCATTTGACTGATGTTAAACGTATCATCAAATATTTTATATGGACAATCGACTATGATTTATGGTATGAAAGTTTGGAAAATTCTGATCTCAAAAGTTTTTCAGATGTAGATTTTGCAGGAGATAAACTTGATAGAAAAAGCACAAGTTGAACATGCCAATTACTTGGAAATTCTCTTATATATTGGCACAACAAGAAACAAAGTTGTGTGGCCCTATCCACCATAAAGGCTGAGTATTTGGCATTAGGCAACTGTTGCACACAAGTTCTGGATCATGCATCAATTGTTAGACTATGATTTATGTCTTAATTCTTCTCCTATTATGTGTGACAATACTAGTGCAATTTATTTTATCAAAAAACTCTGTGCATCATTCTAGGGTTAAGCATATTGAGATCAAGCATCATTTCATACGTGATCATGTTGCTAAAGGAGATATTGTGTTAGAATTTGTTAATACTGAAAATCACTTAGCGGATATTTTTACAAAACCCTTGCTTGAGAAAAGATTTTGTTTCCTTCGAAACAAAATTGGTATTTGTACAATTCCCTCGTAACCGTGTTTATTGTTTTCTATAATTACTTTTATTTATTTCCATATATGTTGATCTTTTTGCAAAAAAATCTTTTAGTAATTGATTGATCTCTTCATTCATTAATTGTGAACTGACGGCTTTATTTTTCAGAAGGTAACTTTTTAGTTGCCTTTAACCGGAAATCGAGGCGTCCTTTCTAAAGTCTTTTTAACTCTTCTCCCTCGGTTATATCTCCCATTCTCTCAGAAACCAACCCATTTTTCTTTGTTTCCTCCACTCATGGCTAAAGGAAAATCCTTTCCCTCCTCTTCTATTCTAAAAAGAAGCCACCGATTTAAGAAAACCAAAGATGATCCTGTTGATATCGAATCCTCTGAAAGCACATATCACTTACTCACTGAAGAAGATTCGAGTGGCTCTCAAGAAGACATCCTCATATCTCAAAAGAGGGTGGGAAAACGACCAATGGAGTCTATTCCCAAACAATCCTCTCAGAAAAAGGAAAAAAGTGAAAATGTAGAGTTTGGCCCTGAAGACAAGATGAATTTCTACGGTCCTGAGGAGAAGGCTAGGGTTGTGGCCTTCAAAAGAAAATCAATTGCGTTTGATCGCACTGTAAGTTTAAAGTCTATGCAAAACTCTCACCGTGATATTCTGTCTATTTTTGAAACTTAGAAACTTGTCTCTCGGTTTGAAACTGTTGATGATAATGTCCTTGAAGAACATGTGCGCATGTTTTATGCAAAACTTTTCGTGAATGACAAAGACGATATGGAAATCATGGTCTTAGGAACTCGTATTATCATTGACTCTTATCGGTTTGAAAAAGTCTTTGCTACAATGTTTGTTGGTTGTAATTCTTTTGGGAAACATTCCTGGCTAGATAATTTTAAAGTATCTTTTGATGAGGCCAAAGAACTTGAAATTTGAGCATCGTGTTCTAGACCATATTATTGCAATCACTCTGCTACCCTGTACTGGTTCTCTGAGTACTTTGTCTCTTAGAGATGTTTTTGTTCTGTATTGTCTGGTAAATGGTAAAGCTATTTACTGGTTTGCCTGAGTGCATCAATACATGCTTGAAAGTATCAAGGATGTTTCCTCCTTTGCGAGTAGCCTTCCATATGGTTTACTAGTCTCTCACATTCTGAAAGTCATGAAAGTGGATCTATCTCTCTATGCTCCAAAGACTATCTCCAGTACTTATGACAAGCTGACCAAAGTCACCAAGGACATTGATGCCTTTTATGAAAGCTTCTGCACCAAAGTGATCAACACCCTAAAAGTTTTCCTTGGAAGGAACTCAATGTTTGGAGATGCTTAAGACAAGTTTTATTTATTTATTTTTGTTTTGTGTGATAGTTTAAAACTATGTTCACTATAACTGCTTAGTTGTACAAATTCGATGCCTGCTTAGTTAGTACTATTTATGCAAATAGTTTATTTTGCTCTTTTTGATTGATGAAAAAGAGTGCAGGTTGCAGATGTGCATGATCAGTCCTGCAGTTGTACAATTTTAAATCAACTACAATCCGCTTAAAGATAGGAGAGCACACCAAACAGGGGGAGAAACACTAGTCAGGGGAAGAAACACTTGAAAAGAAAAGGGAAGTTTTCATAAATTAGTCAAACTCTTTTTAGATTATTGTCATCATAAAAAGGGGAGATTGTTAGGTTTAGAGTTTTAATAATGATCAATAATACTAAAGAAATCTTGACTAATGTTATATTGGTATATGCAGATTCTGGTGATCCACTCAACGACTATGTATCTTGAACCATAGCCTTACATGGTAAATAAATCAGTCAGCCTAAAAAGAAGGAAATTCAACACTGATCAAGATTTTCAAATGTGCAAAATTAGAGCAAATCCCGGACAGCAAACAACCTTCAAGATTCAGTAGAAGCTCAATCCAAGAAAGACAACATCAATCGGCCATGATTAAGGCAATCAACCAAGATCAGCTAGGAGTATCTTCAATAAAGGAAGCAATCCATAAGGAACAAGAAATGAATCTAGCCACCATCTTAAGCTAGATTCATGAGGTAACCCTTAGATCTTTCTCTTAGAAGCACATGCAACACAAAGGAAAGGATTCCTTAAATTTCTCGCTCAATCCCAGAAGTCAAGGAAGAAGAAGAATCGAAAAGCCATAAAGGAAGAAGCAGGAGGTCATTGGAACTTACGCAACTACACAATTTACATTGTATTCCTTAGTCTACAAGTGTCATAAAAGATAGGAAGAGATAGAACACAAAGAGAGAGTTGTGTAAATATTTCTAAAGCTATTGTCGCTGAATATTGTTTGATGGTAAACGAAGCAAAACCATCACCATTGTAATCCTTTTATCAAAGATCTAGGAGAACCCTTGTGACCCAAGGAAAATTGGACGTAAGTACCTCACCGGTACAAAACCAGTATAAAAACTGTTGTGTCCTGTTATATCTCAGTTTGTTTGGTTTATTTTTCTTCATACTGTTCACTGTGCAGAATCTCGTCGACTAAAGTTATATTTAGTCAACTAAGTTTTTAATCGACCACAATTCACCCCCTCCCCCCTCTTGTACTTTCACGATCATCCCTCGAACTTCACGCATGATGCTTTGTACACCAGGATGCCTTTTTTAGTTTCACGGGTTCTCAGTCTTTCATATATGTACATATTGTTTTTCCAATAAAATACCCACACATGTAATTGTAAGTGTCTTCTGGTGCTTCTTCCCTTTAGTCAGCCAAATATTTAGTAGAAATTGACCTAAACTAGTAGTATCTATCCACATTAATTCCAGCTTCCTTTTGTTGGTGCCTTAAGTAGTAGATGTTATTGACTGCATTAATTTTAGTTCCATACTGCAACCTTGTACTAAAAGTTAAAGTTCTGTTGGCACTGGGGTTAGGCTCTTTCATCTCTTCCTTGCCTCCTCGTATCCTACTGAGTGCTCACATTGATGTATTTGAGTACATTATTTTTTGTACTGTGTTATAATTGCTAAATACTCTTTGTTATATTCTGTATTTTCATGACTTATCGTGGAGTATCTCTTAGCTAAAGATTCTTCATCCCTCTCCAGTATTATAAACGACGTACAAATATTGAAAAAAGATGCCTTCAATAGCCCAAGTCCCTGTTAAACAAAGTAGTAAAAATCAGTTCCCAATTCGTAGTTTTTTCCGTAGCTTGTGATGTTCTAAAACGTCAATACCACACAAGAGGGGGAAGATTTGTGTGGTGTCCAATTTTCGCTTGCATTAGTTATAGAAGGACCAGGTTCTTCTATGTGTTCCAACTCTTACAGTTTGCGGAATAATAAATACAGAAATTAAATAACACAACGGTTTTACGTAGAAAACACCTGGCTCAAAAGGTGAAAAAACCACGACCTACTTCCCAGTAGGATTTTACCAAACTCTTCACTAAATCAATGAGCCAAACATAATTTACAAAAACTCTTTTGTAAACCTAACGATTACCTCTAATCCCTTTGTGGCAAACTTGCCTCTAGCTATTTGCGATAAACTTCAAGTTAGCTATAACTTGAACACACAGTACCTATTACAATTGCTTCTAGATAAAGCTGAAAAGGTACAAGTTGTGATCACCTACTACAAGTAAACTAGACTAAAATACAACAGATGGAACTGGTTCTTCTAGCTAGTTCAAGTAGCTTCAGAGTCGCACACTTAGATCCCACACGAACTGCTTGCAAAATTGCCTTGATAATTTTGCTTTCAATTCTTGCTTAGCTTCTGCTTTTGTGCGTACTTGTACAGTAAGAACACTAAGCAATATATAAGATTAGTAAACAAGAAATTTACTAGAATTCTGATGCTACTATTCCTTGGTGGAAGAGTTCTAGTTAATCCCAACTCACTAAATCCTTCCTTATCTTGATTCTGTTCTTACTGGATAATGAGTCCATCTCCTTATTATTTTGCAATCTTTCCGATCAGGAGATATCTCTTTAGATCAAAGATTTTGTTTATCTTTTGCTTGTGCACCTCATGTGCCTTTAACTCTGCATGTGTCTATGTCTCTAGTGATGGACCTGGTTCAACTTTGAGTGCCTTTGTCAATCTTCAAAACCATTCAGCTTCTTGGGACAACAAATTCCCCCTTTTTGATGATGACAAACTCTATGCTTAGGCATGTAACCACTTTAATCCAACATCGATATTTTTTAGAGTATTAAGACTTTATCATAAAGAACCAGGTTCATTAGGTTATAAATATCACATATTCAAAACATAGCACATCTTCCCCCTTTTGGAATCATCGAAAAGTTGAAAAATGTTAGAAATCCCAGATATATATAAGAATTACTCATGGCCACTGGGGCAACTGCAAGTGCAATCATGGATTAATCATCAATAGTAAACCAAGAATGCAAACTATCAAAGAAAATGAGACAAGAGTAAGAGCAAAAACAACAAAATTCATTGATAGAAGCATAGTTCAACCACAATCCGCACAAAGAAATAAAATAATTACCACCATGAGCAAAAGAAAACAAAATATTCCTAATCTGGGTCACTGAGGTTTAAAGACAGGCTGGACTACTAAGGCTGGGAAGGGGTGGAGGCTGGGTTTTTGGCTTGGAGAAGAGATAGCATATCCTTGATAATCCTTTCATTCTTCTCCTTTTATTTGGTAAGATCAATTTTGAGAGCATCCCTCTCATATTCAACCTCTGCCAGGCGGTTCTTCAGCCTAAGAATTTCTGCATCCTTTGCCCCACCCTCCTGCACAAGTGCTCTGACTTTGCATTTCACAGGCGTCTTTCTAGATGAACCAGGTTCATTGTCAAGAACATTAACAACATAGTCATATGCCAAACAAGTATTCTTGCAAAAATGGTCCTTGACAGTGGCTATTTCTTCCTTCTTCAGAGGCACCTTGAAGTGAGCCAGCACAATTGTGAGGATGAAGCCATATGGGATGTCATGAGCCTTGGAACCATTAACCACCCTGTCCAGCAGCTGAATGATGAAGTAAGGCCAGTTGATTTGCTTTCCACTATCCAAGCATTCCATGAGGGCTAAGTCCATGTAGTTGGCTATGCGCCTTCTCTCATGCCTTGACAATACACATTTGTTGATGAACTCAAACACCACCTTATGAGGGGGCTTCATCTAAATCTTGTAGATTGCCCTTGGTTCCACCTCATCAACATTGTCACAAAATCTCCTGGTAATTTGTAGAGCAGTAGGAAGACCATCCAAGTTGTGCCACTTCGCCTTGTGTAATCATCATAGCCTTCAGACGAAATCCCAAGCACTTCTCCCGGATTTATGGCATCAAAAGAAATTTTTGTCCCCTTGACCTGACTGGTGACTCTGCCATCCTTGAATATAACATTGGACATGAACTCGACAATCTCACTTCTGGCCAGCCTTCCATGCAATTGAAGGACCACGTCCTTCCAGCCTTGCACTTCCATCTTATCCATCAGGTACACTATGCCAGATTCCTCCAGATCCTTCAACAATCTCCCATTCAGCATACTCACCTTCTTCTTCAGCACTCCAATCCTCCTCTTCATCAATATGAACTTTCTTTGATTTGATTGTAGATCTGGTTCTCTTGGCAAAAACTGAGGGTTCAACAGACACTGATGCAGACTTCTTGGAAGAAGTCTTGGCTTTCTTTGGTTTGGGTGTCTGAACCTCATCATCCTCCATTTGTTCTACTTGATGGACCATGTCCATCTCCTCAATCTCAACAGCCTCTACAGGCTCAGTAACTTACTCCTTACCCTTCTCAACTCTTTTTCTCTTACTCTCCTTCAAAGCCTTTTGTAGCTCCTCCTTACTCTGCCTAATTTTACTTCTTGTAGTTCTTCCTCTTGGAAGAGGGGTATCAGGATCATCAGAGGGAGTGGCTTTTCTCTTCATACTTGTCCCTGTAGTTTCAACCTTGTTAGCCTTGGGAGTCCTCTTCTTCTTTAGTTTATAACACTCCCCTAACTTCTTCATAAATTCTGCTAAGGTTTCCTCAATAGATGAACCGGGTTCATCTGTAGCTTTTCAAATATTTTCTAACCCCTCAGCAGCTTCGCCTGAGTTACTTCCCCCTAAGTCCTTGGCTCCCTCTCCTACTACCACTGGTTTAGTGCCACAAATGGCCAATGAAGTAGCTTCTACCCCTATTCCCCTCACACTGCTCCTTCCTCCATTTCTCTCTTTTTCTTTCTCATTTTTATTTTTACCACCTTGTCATCGCCTATCAGTTACCTCCACATCCACCACAGACCCAATCAATACAAACCTATTTCCAGAAATTACAGGTTCAGATTCAGACCTAGTTTTTGGAATCGATGATACCTGTTCAAAATTAGATGAACCAGTTGCTTCCCCCTCAGTTGCTGACTTGAAGGAGTCATTAGAGTTCTCTGATTCTTGAGTCTGACTGGCTTGAAGCTTAGCATTTAACTTTTTAGCGAGAGATCCAGTAACCACTGTTTTCCTGGCAAGCATTTTGAGCCGCCTTCTCCTGGGTTCCGGATTAGGGCTGGGTTGAGGAACGGAGGTGATTGAGGGAGTCGGAATTGGATTGTGTTGAGGGGTGGTGGGATGGGATTGAAATGGGGTAGAGGGATGGGATTGAGATGGGGAGGAACTGAATTCTAAGAGTGTGATACTATATTGAGGTGTGGTGGAGGAGTACGAAGATGGTGTAGCGGGTGGTGGAGTATAAGAAATTTAATATTGAGTTAAAGAAAGGAAGAAGATTAGGATCAAGGTTATGAAGCAGATAGATGAAAGGGTTTCGACAGTTATGGCTTGAGGAAGAGAAGTGAATGATGATTTAGAGAAGTGATGATGATGGGATTTTAAAGGGAATGGGTAATTAATATATAACGGGTGTATTTTGGGTCAAGAAGAAGTCTAATCAGTGATGTAAGTGTCAGTTAAAACTGACGGTTCCGACCACCTTATTTCCTAGGCTTTTAATTTTGATTGGATTCTAAGAGGTGACAGAACTGGTTCAAAATTGGGATAAAGTCTAGATTTTTGAAACGATCTTGTTTTAGGTAGAGTTCTGCTCATGATTAACTATTAATATTTCAAGATGTGTATAGTGGAGAACACATACTTCGTCTGTCAGATGAACCAGCATTGATGAACCAGGTTCATCATGTAAGAACCTCTTGATTAAGCCTCATCTTTCAATCAATAGTAAAAACATCATTAGTAACCAAAGAATCATATCAAAACATGGAAAAAGAGTATGTTGTTTACAGCATGAGACTGAGCAACGATTAATCTGATTATTTACACTAATTTCAGAATTTCTAGCCAAATTTTTATTTATTTATTTTTTCAATTATATTTTGAACTGGTTCAATTAGGTGATCTTAATCATCCCTAATTATAACCTGTTCCTTTCAAAATTCTCTTTACTTAGTGCTTTTGTAAAGATGTCAGCAATCTGTTTATCAATAGCACATAATTCAATAAAGATCAATCTCTTCTCATAGTTGTCTCTTAAAAATGGTTTCTAACATCTATGTGCCCTGTTCTTTTATGATGAATGAGGTTCTTTGTCATACTGATAGAACTAGTATTATCATAAAAGATAGGGATACACCCAACCTCTATACCAAAATCCATCAATTGTTGTTTAATCCATAGTAACTGAGCACATTATGAGGCTGCAGCCACATACTCAGCCTCAGCAGTAGATAGAGCTACAGAATTCCGTTTTTTAGTGGCCCAAGACACAAGACATGAGCCCAGAAAGTGTGTCGTACTTGAGGTGCTCTTTCTATCTACTAAAAAACCTGCATATTCAACATCAACATATCCGACAAGATGAAAGTTACTACCTTTAGGATACCAAAGACAAAGATCAGTGGTGCCTTTTAGGTATCTCAAGATTCTCTTCACCGCGGTTAAGTGGGATCCCTTTGGATTAGGCTGAAATCTTGCACAAAGCCCTACGTTGAAAACAATGTCAGGTCTACTGGCTGTACAATTAACCAATCATCCCCCTGTACAACTTTTGATAGACAGCTGAACCAGGTTCATCTACTTCTAGTTTTGTGGTTGTTGCGATAGGAGTGTCAATTTCTTTTGAATCTTCCATTTTAAATCTTTTAAGCAACTCTTTCACATATTTTTGCTGATAGATCATAGTTCCATTTAAATTTTGTTTAATTTGTAAGCCTAAAATGAAATTAAACTCACCCATCATGCTCATTTCAAATTCACTCCCCATTAGTTTAGCAAATTCTTTACTTAGCTTTTCAGAAGTTGCTCCAAAGATTATGTCATCTACATATATCTGCACTACCAAGAGATCTTTACCTTTTTCTTTCAAGAATAAAGTACTATCAATTTGACCTCTCTTGTAGTTATGCTCAAGCAAGAATTTTGATAGCCTTTCATACCATGCTCTTGGAGCTTGCTTGAGTCCATACAGTACTTTGTCAAGTTTCTACACATGATCAGGATTCTCCCTGTTTTCAAACCCCGAAGGTTGCTTGACAAACACTTCTTCCTTTAAATAGCCATTCAGGAAGGCACTCTTGAGATCCATCTGATGAAGGGTGAATTCCATGTAAGCAACAAAGGCTATGAGGAGCCTGATTGCTTCCAGCCTTGCTACCGGAGCAAAGGTTTCATCATAGTCTATGCCTTTCTTCTGACTATATCCTTGAACCACCAATCTTGCCTTGTTTCTTGTAACCGTTCCATCTTCATCAAGTTTGTTTCTGAAGACCCACTTTGTGCCAATCAGTGATCTATCTAAGGGTCTTGGTACCAGATGCCAAAGTTGACTCCTTTCAAATTGATTGAGTTCTTCTTGCATAGCATTTACCCAATCTGCATCCTGCAAAGCTTCAACAACATTTTTAGGTTCAATCAAGGATAGAAAAGCATCAAATGCACAATGATTTTTCAAGGAAGATCTGGTTTTGATTCCAGATGTTGGATCAATGATAATGTTCTTAATGGGGTGAGAACTTTGATATCTGTGTGGTTTTACAACCAACTGGCTATTACTTGAAGATCCTACAATGCCTTGTTGTTGTGGAACAGGATCAGGGATAGGTTCCAATGGGGTTCGAGAATTACTTTGTTGTTCAGTTCCCCTTGTCATGTTTCCTGGGATGAATGAACATGTTCCATCACATGTTCGTTCCTCCAATGTTGCTTCAGTTTGGTCTGAGTTTCTGACCAGCCCAATTTCTTCATCTTCTTGTTCCTGTCTCTCAGAGAGAATGTTAGTTTCATCAAAAACCACATGCACACTTTCTTCATCACACATAGTTCTTTTGTTATAAACTTTGTAAGCCTTACTATGTGAAGAATATCCCAAGAATACTCCCTCATCACTTAGATCAAACTTACCTAGGGAGTCCTTGCCATTTTTGTGTACAAAGCACTTGCAACCAAAAGCCCTAAGGTGGGATATATTGGGCTTTCTCCCTTTAAGTAACTCATAGAAAGTCTTCTCTACAAGTGGTCTAGTCATGCACATTTTTATGATGTAGCGTGCAATATTTATAGCTTCTGCCCAGAAGTTATGAGGTAGTTTACTAGAAAGAAGCATAGTCCTACCATATCTTCAAGTGTCCTATTCTTTCTTTCAACCACTCCATTTTGTTGTGGAGTTCTAGGGGAAGAAAATTTATGATCTATGCCATGTTCATTATAAAATTCAGCAAATTTAGCATTTTTGAATTCAGTGCCATGATCAGACCTAATTGCTGCAAGTTGATTTCCTAATTGTTTCTGAATTTTTCTAACAAAAGAAGTGAACATGTCAAATGCTTCATCTTTAGATGTTAGAAATAATGTCCAGGTAAATCTAAAATAATCATCAACAAGAACCAATATATATCTTTTACCACCTTTGCTTAATGTTCTCATAGGACCACAAAGATCCAAATGGACCAGTTCCATCGCCCTGGTGGTACTTACCATTTTCTTGCTTATAAAAGAAGATCTTACCTACTTCCCCCTTGCACAAGCCTCACAAACTTTGCCTTCCTTGAACTTAATGTTAGGGAGACCTATCACTAAGTCCTTGGAGACTAATTTGTTGAGTTGACTTAAACTTGCATGTCCAAATCTTTTGTCAAGGAGGGGATCACTGTCCAGCACACTCAAGCATGTTAATTCATTTTCTGATAGTGTGGACAGATCTATAATATAAGTATTGTTCACTGTTTTCCCTGCAAAACAATCTTGTCACTGATAAGATTTATTAAAAAGCATTTTGTAGAAGTGAATGCTACCAAGTTACCTCTGTTACACAGTTGTGACACACTGATCAGGCTATATTTCAAGCCATCTATCAAGTAAACATTCTCAATGGAATGTGTCTCATTATTATCTACCTTACCAACCCCAATGATTTCACCTTTCTTTCCATTTCCAAATGAGACATTTCTTCTTTTGAGGTTCTCAAGTGAAAGGAACTGTTCCTTGTTGCCAGTCATGTGTTTTGAGCAGCCACTATCCATATACCATATTCTACTACTTCCTTTCACTTGAACCTGCAAAAGAAATTAAGGGTTAGTCTTAGGAACCCAAAATAGTTTGGGTCCCTTTCTATAAGAGAAATGATGAATTAAATTCCTTTTAGCCCAGTTTGGTAACCAATGTTTTCTTCGAACAAAACTTTATTTCTTTTGACTGGCCTCCTTTTTAGCATTGCATTCACTTTTGTAGTGACCAGTATTACACCAGGGGGTATATATTTTGTTCTCAGGAAGAGTGAGATACTTGCTTTTGGGATCCCATTTAGGCATTTGACTCCCAAAGCCAAGTCCTCTTATGTTGCTACTATAAATTTCCTGTAGCCATGTTAAAGCATCAGAGGATTTATTCCATTTGCATGTTCTGTCCAGTTCATGCTTAACCTTACCAAGTTCCTCCTTCAACACTCTTATATGTTCATCTTTCTTATACATCTCATCTTTTAATTTACCTACATTTTCTTCTAAGACGAGTTGAGAGTTGTCAGTCGTCTTCTTACTAGTTCCTAGTTTTAGTTTTAGATTTTAAGATTTTAACTCTAGGACATTTGTTTCAAGTGGATGAACCTCGTTCTTCAGAATAGTATTTTCACTCATAGACTCACTTACTTTGAGTTCCACGTTTTTACTCTTTGCTTTTAACATTACACATTCTTTAGACAGTTGTTCCTTCTCCTTTTTATTACTTCAGAATCATCGATAAAGTCAAGTAATAATTTAGAGAGTTTCTCTTTGGATAAGAGCTTAATCTTGTCTTTGAGATGGGATATACTTACCTCTGATTCCTCACAAGATTCCTCATCTGATTCACCAATTGCCATAAGTGCTTGTTCATCACCATCTTCATCATCTGATTTTTCATCTGACTTTCTCCCCAAGCAGCAACCATAGACTTTGTTGATATTTTGTTCTTCTTGGGATGAACCTGTTCCTTCTTCCGGTTCCTTCGTTCAGATCTTTCCCTTTTCCATTCAACTTCCCACTAAGGGAAGTTCTTGATGTGATGATCTGTTTTCCCACATTTGTAGCATCCCTCATTGGTGGTTTTTTCTGGTGCCTTTTCCTTGTTGTAATTTCCACCTCTTGAGATGCCCCTTTTTCTCATAAGATAATTTTTTTAATTCCTTGGTGATCATAAACATTTCATCTTCCTCTAGTTTTGCTCCCTCAGTGGTTCTTAGTGCCAGACTTCTTTCCTTCTTGGGATCATCCATCTTCATTGTCTGCCTTCTAAGTTCATAGGCAGTGAGATTTCCAATAAGCTCATCCAGTCTAAGAGTTGCCATGTTCTTGGATTATTGAATTGAAGTAATCTTACTTTCCCAAGAATTGGCAGAACCCTTGTCAAAATTTTCTCAACCTTGTCTTCTTCAAGAATCGTCCTTCCAAGAGATTTTAGTTCATTTGTCAGAGTGGGGAACCTTGTGTACATCTCTTGGATGGTCTCTCATTACTTCATAGAGAAATTCTCATATTAAGAATATAGTAGTGTACCTGTGGATCTTTTCACATGAGCAGTTTCTTCATGAGCCACTTGCAGAGTATCCCAGATCTCCTTGGAAGTGGTACAAATTTGAATTCTGCTGTACTCATTTTGACCAAGTCCACACACAAGCCACTTCTTGGCCTTAGCATTCTTCTCCAACTTTCTTAAGTCCTCAGCAGTGCAATCACCTCTTGTCTTTGGCACATCTACTCCTTCAACAGTCTTCTCCTGGTGGCCAAGGGACCATCAGTAACTATGTCCCACAGCTCATAGTCTTCACCAATTAAGTGATCTTTCATCCTGATTTTCCACCAGGAGTAGTACTGGACATTGAAGAGTGATGGCCTAGCAGTTGACTGTCCTTCCCAAATCCCAGGTGGTGCACTCATCTTGATCTTTTCCTAAGGTGTTAGCCTTTTCAAGGATAACCTGCTCTGATACCAATTGATGTTCTACACGTCAATACAACACAAGAGGGGGGGGGGGGGTTGATTTGTGTGGTGTCCAATTTTCGCGTGTACTAGTTATAGAAGGACCAGATTATTCTATGTGTTCAAACTCCTAGAGTTTGCGGAATACTAAATACAGAAATTAAAGAACACAACGATTTTACGTGGAAAACACCAGGCTCAAAAGGTGAAAAAACCACGACCTACTTCCCAGTAGGATTTTCCCAAACTCTTCTCTAAATCAATGAGCCAAACAACATTTACAAAAACTCTTTTGTAAACCTAAGTATTACCTCTAATCCCTTTGTGGTAAACTAGCCTCTAGCTATTTGCGACAAACTTCAAGTTAGCTATAACTTGAACACACAGTACCTATTACAATTACTTCTAGATAAAGCTGAAAAGGTAGAAGTTGTAACAACCTACTACAAGTAAACTAGACTAAAAGAATACAGATGGAACTGGTTCTTCTAGCTGGTTCAAGTAGCTTCAGATTCGCACACTTAATTCTCAAACGAACGGCTTGCAAAATTGCCTTGATAATTTTGCTCTCAATTCTTGCTTAGCTTCTGCTTTTGTGCGTACCTGTACAGTAAGAACACTGAGCAATATATAGGATTAGTAAACAAGAGATTTACTAGAATTCTGATTCTACTCTTCCTTGGTGGAAGAGTTCTAGTTAATCTCAACTCCCTAAATTCTTCCTTATCTTGATTATGTTCTTACTAGATAAGGAGTCCTTCTCATTATTTTGCAATCTTTTCGATCAGGAGATATCTCTTTAGATCACAGATTTCGTTTATCTCCTGCTTGTGCACCTCACGTGCCTTTAACTCTGCATGTGTTTATGTCTCCACTGATGGACCTGGTTCAACTGTGAGTGCCTTTGTCAATCTTCAAAACCATTCAGCTTCTTGGGCTAACAGCTTGTAACATGATTAATAAGGCAGCTCACAGGGGCTACCATTATTAAGGACTTAACCGCAATCATTGCTATTGATCTTATTTTAGCAAAGTGAGTGCTGTATTATACATCATATCATTTACGCAGAGAAATTAATCTCCAAAACTCATTAGTGAAACAACGTTGTCAGTATGAATAGTCTATCTCAGCTTGAGTCCATTGTGCAATCACTCTGGCTGCGCAGATTTACTAATTCGTTAATCCATAATTTGGGGCTTAACATGAGAAAAGTTAAGTTGGATCAGCAGTCCATAGCTACATCACACATTTGTCTAGTTAAATTTTCTTCTTGTTAATCATGAATAGGTATTTTTATCTGTTTTTGTTTTGTATTAAAGCCTCTCCCCGGCGTTTTTTCAAATTTGGAGGTTTAGTGCATAAGGGAGAAAAGGGTCTACCTTCTCTCTACTATCTTCCACCTTCATCTACTAAAAAATCATGTCCAACCTCCCACACTCCACCAATCAAACCCTCCAAATACCCCTAAACCACCTGACATCAATCATGCAACTAGAGGTAATAATTCACATCCAAATGCTACAACCAATACACTCCAACTTTCCAATCAATCATTTAAAGAAATACTACTACTAGATTCCATCAATAAACGTATCTCCCACTTCCTCATAGATCTCGTAAATATTCACACTCAACATATGTTACTCGATTGTCCAACACAAGTTTTGGCTGATTTAAACAATTGTACACAGGAAATCCAGAATATGAGTGGAAATTTGAAAGTCACCCTATCAGTGGATGATCTCCAAAGTATTTACCAACCTTGTAAGTACTCCCTCATAATCAAGCTCAAATTGAAACGAATCCTTCACCAATATTTTAAAAGGAAAATACATCAATTGTGGAAGCCGACTGAAAATTTCAACCTCATGGACCTTGGGGAAAACTATTTTATAGTCAAGTTCAATAAAGAGTAAAATATGTCAAGAGCCTTGAATAATGGTCCTTGGTTCAGTAACGGCTTCCATCTTTCTGTACCAAAATGGAAACCCCAATTTGTAGCCAGTGACACCAAACAGTTCAAATCAGCAGTATGAGTTCGTCTACCTCAACTTCCAATAGAGTTTTACGACTCTACTATACTACAAAATATTGACAACAAAATTGGTAAATTACTTAGAATTGATGCATGTACATCATTGTAACGACCCGGTCCGTCGTTACGCAGTATACGCATCTATTCCTTTATTTATGTCTTGTAGTAGCTCGGTTAGACTGTTCATGGAGTATTGGGGTTGGTTGGTTCGGGTTCGGAGTGAAAATAGAGTGGATTGAGACACTTAGTCTCTAACAAGAGCTTTAGAGTTGGAAAAGTCAACCCGGAGTTGACTTATTGGTAAACGAACTCGGAATGCAGATTTTACGATTCGGATAGCTTCGTTAGGTGATTTGGGACTTAGGAGCGTGTTCAGAATATTTTTAGGGTGCCCGGTGTAGAATTAGGCTTGAATTGGCGAAGTTAGTATTTTGGCGAATTCCGGTTGATAGGCGAGATTTTGATCCGAGAGTCAGAATGGGATTCCGAGAGTTGCTGTAGCTTCGTTAGGCCATGTTGGACTTTCCCGCAAAATTTTAGGTCATTTGGAGATGTTTTGGTTGGGTTTTTGATCAAATGCGCGTTTCGGAAGTTTTGGGAATCATAGGCTTGAATTGGGTGAGAATTTATGGTTTTGATGTTGTTTTTGGTGTTTTAATGGCTCAACCAAGTTTGAATAACCATGTTGGATATGTGGGTGAGTTTGGTTGGGGGTCCCGAGGGGCTCGGGTTTGATTTCGGACGTTAAACGAAGGAATTGTGACTTGAAAATGCAGTTGAAGCTGCTACTGCTGGTGTGATCGCACCTGCGATGATTGGGCCGCGGGTGCGGACATCGCAGGCACGATAGTGAAGGTGCAGGGGCGGAAACTCATCGCAAGGGCGGAAGAAAAGTCGCCCCTGCGAGGTTGCAAGTGCGAGGAATGGATTCTCAGGCGCGGACTCTGAGAATTTAGTGAAGGACCGCAGGCGCGGTAAATGTATCGCCCCTGCGGGACCGCCGTTGCGGTGAATCGATCGCAGGCGCGGAGCCTGGGCTTTTAAGTGACTTACCCAGGTGCGGTTAATATGTCGTGCCTGCGGAGCCACAGGTGCGAGAAATGCACCGCTGTTGCGGAAATGTCTGGGCAGAACTATAAAAAGGCAGCCTTCGCGAAATTTGTTCTCTTTCACCATTTTTACACACGGGTTGAAGGTTTTGAAGGCA
>ML296182.1:0-10594 GCA_005239495.1 Nicotiana undulata
ATCTTCTCATATTAAAACCAACTCTTATGAAAAAATCCAAAATTCCAACCAAATAAATATAGCAGATCTTTTAGAACACAATCAATGAGGAATACATCTATTATCCATTAACTCATAGGATTAAATAATTTATACTTTTCGACTTTGTTTTAAATTTTTCTTGTTGCTCAAACGAAATCGAACTAGTTATGTCGATCCCCATTTTAATTAAATAACAGAAAAACAAGATTAAGAAGGTAACATTGTCTGCCAACAACAATTTTTTTTTTAAAAGATAAAAACTAAAATAAATAGATAAAACCAACAATGGCGATTATGTAAAGAATAAAACCAACCAGTAACCACAATCATCAACCAAGAACATCAATGGCTTTCAACTTCAGGACATATTCTTTTGTGGTTTGAACATGATCGATTCGTAGGGCAAACCCAATGTTAAAATCATGGAAAACGCACACAAAAAAAACATGCAATAAAACGAGGAAAACTTACCTGGGCAGTGGAGGGTCTCGACGGTCTTGAAGCGGCGCCGGCGACTGCTGCTCGTTGATGGAAGCGGCGGGTTTGGGGTGGGGGGAAGTTTGGGTGAGAGAGAGAAGAGAGGAAGAAGAATAGAGGGAAAGGAAAAGAAAAAGGACTTCACGGTGGTTTTTTAAAAACCTCTCCGACTGATTCGGTCGGTACTTTAGTCAAAAATAGTAGACCTCGTTTTACTAAAACTCTCCAACCGAATCGGTCGCAAATTTTATTTATTTTAATTATTTCCGACCGAATTGGTCGCTAACAGTAACGCGGAATTTTTCGCCAAAATTTGCGACGGACATAGACGGAATATCGGTCGTAACTGTTATTAAAATTTGAAAAATATTTTTTTAGGCGTATTCCGACCGATTCCGTCGGACGTTTCCGACTAATTTTTTCCGTCGAAAATTGCAGTCGAAAAATAGCCGTTTTTTAGTTGTGTCCTCACATCACTCATAAGGCCTAAAAGCCTCCTCACATCACTCATAAGGCATGGAAGCATCCTCACATCACTCAGTCAGACACTTTCAATTAGTCCTTAGGCCATAAACAAACCGGGTTCTCGACCCAAAACAGTATTTCATTTTTCAATAAATAGTATCAAAATACTCTGAGTGTCAAAAAAATTTATCAGGAAAAGACTGAGTGTAATTCACAACATATCAAGTGAGGAAACACAGTAAAACAGTTCCCCAAGGGGTAAAAAGATCGGCACTAGGCTCCAAACACGGCTTACAGTCCAAAACATATCATAAAATATAAATACGAATTAAGCATAAGCTTAAAATTTTGGTTTCGCAACTCAATAGTCGCCTAAATAGGAAAGATGTTTCCAAAGTTTCCACCTTTTCATTTCAAAACCCGTAAAAGGGTGCATAGTCCGGGGTTTCATACCCTCAGGACAGGATTTCAAGACATTACTTACCTCAAAACTAGCCCAAAATTATTCCGCAACATGCATGTCTCTCGAATCAACCTCCGAAGGCTCCAAATCTACCAAGTTCAAATTTTTATCATCAACATATGCTTAAGGAATAAATTCCAATTGAAAAATATCGAATTTAACTCAAAAATCCGAAACCGGTCAAAACCCGACGCCCGTGCCCGCGTCCCAAAACTCAGAAAGTTTTACAGAAAAGTGTTATTCATCTTCCCACGAGTCCGTACATATAAAGAACACAGAAATCGGAGTCCGTTTGGCCCTTCAAATCGACCCTTGAAGGTCTCATAATATCATGCCCCAAAATCCTATTTTTCTACTGTTTTTCATAAATTAAAGGCTGGGGTTATGGTCTATAATCATCCATAAACGAGTTTTATAATCAAATTGCTTACCTCTGTGATACCCACTGATTTTCTCCTTCACAAATCGCCCAAAAAGCTTCTCCCCGGTCAAAAATTGGAAGAAAACTCGAACTGCTCGTTATATATATACTGTTCACGCGTTTTACCGCCCCCAATGGATTCCTTGTGAAATTCTAATCAATTTAGGCTTTTGAATCACTCAATTTGACCTTATAATGAAGGATATATGTAGGTTTTAGGATTTGCAAATAGTGCAAATTTTTAATACGCCGTCAGGGGCAATTTCGTTATTAACCATAAAGATCTGGGCAACCTTGGTAAAAAGGCCATAAAATCCTCATACGATGTCCAAATTCGACGATTCTTTTTGCTACGGGTCCGTAATTACGATACGGATCTAATTCTTCTTTCAAAACAGTAATCGGAGCTCATTTGTTCAATATGATATCATTTATGCTTGAAGAAACGACGCCGAAGCATAAGAAAAACGAGCACAACGCAGCCCAAACCTATCCAAAACTCACCCGAGCTCCTTGGGACCCCAACCAACTATACCAACACATCACATATGATCATTCAAACTTAGTTTCACTCTCAAAACACCAAAACTAACATCAAAACACCAAATTTACATCGGATTCAAGCCTAAGAACTTTGAAATTTTTAAAATCCACCAAAGATGCCGAAACTATCCAAAACAACTCCGATTGACCTGAAATTTTGCAGACACATCCAAAATGATATTACGAACCTGTTCCAACTGTCGGAATTCTATTCCGACCCCGATAGCCTATTTTCCACTGCCGACCGGAAATCACCAAAAACTAACTTTCGCCAATTCAAGCCTAATTCTACACCGGACATCAAAGAATTATTCTGAACACACTCCTAAGTCCCAAATCACCTAACAAAGCTATCCGAGCCGTAAAATCCGCATTTCAAGGTCGTTTACCAATAAGTCAACTCTCAGTTGACTTTCCCATTTTAAGGCTATTTTTAAAGACTAAGTGACTGAATTCTCATTTAAACATTCCGATTTCAAGCTTATCAACTCTAACACATCAATAATAGAATAATCGGTCTATGATAAGTCAATAACAATAATTATAATGCAGGTTTTACGTAACGACAGACCGGGTCATTACAGGTTCTTATAGACATTGTTGATAATGGAGAAACTGATTTGATACGATTTGACTATAGACATGATATCTAGGCAGGTGCAATAGAAGTCCTTAAACATGGTTTCTAATGCACATAGGAGGATTTATGAGCATGATTATCAAGGCAGAATTAATATTAACCTAGAGACATGATCTCTAAGCAGACATGAGCATGCAGAATTTTAGAAGTGGAAGTTTAGAACAAAGGACATGATGAACCTATAAGCATGTTTTCTAGTGCACATAATAATCCTATAAGAATGGTTTCTAATGCAGGTAGATAATCATAATATTCCTAAGATCATGATTTCTACCCGATTTTCCGAAAATATATATATAAAAGTCCCTCCCATTTTACTAATATCCCCAATATTTGTTTTACAAGAATTATTTATTACAGACCATACAATAAATGAATTACATAATAAATAATGCTATACTATAGGGAGCCTGGATATGCCCAAAAGTAAACCTGGAGGACCAGGCCTTCAACCAAGTCCAAAGTACCATATCTCATAGTCCAAGGGGTACCCTGGTGAGTTAAAGTTCCCAAGGGCCTCAGGGACCCCGGGAAATGCTCACACCAAGAACCTTTAAAGAGAAACAACCTTTTGTGTAGTGTGGAAGGGCCAGCCCCAGTGTGTCAGAGTTCGGAGGAGTCTCATGGACTCCTAGATATTCTAAAAGTAGGAGTGAAAGATAGTGCGTGAAAGAGTAGGAATAGTTTTAAGAAAATAGTTCAGAAGTGAAAACAGTTCATAAGTGGAAACAGTTTAGAGGTGAAAACATGTTAGAAGTGAAAACAGTTTAGAGGTGAAAACATGTTAGAAGTGAAAAACAGTTTAGAAAGATTATGAAAAGACAAAGGTTCAGCAAACCAACAACAAGTAGAAACACAGTCACAAAGTTTCAAAACCAAGATTCACATTGCCCAGCTTGGCTTAGTTCATTAATTGACACTAGGTGGGCATATAGCATGCTGAGGACAAGTAATTTCACAGAGAAGGGAGCAGGGGTTGGGAGCATAGGAATCATGAATCAGGAACACACAAAACATGGTGAGCATGTTGATTAATAGGGACATTGAGCAGGGAGGGGTAGGTTAACATTCTACAATAATCAAGTTCATAACAACACATTAGGATATAACATACTGATTTAGGGCCCTAGACGGGAAACACATAAGTCTAACAACCATACCTAATGATAGGGGTAAGCATATTGACTTAAGGCAAGAGACAAGAAAACACAAAACTTAAACACAACAGCAAACATGCTGATTAAAAGTAGTAATACAGAAGTGATCATGTTGGCTGAGATCAAGGAAGACGCCAATTCAGTTACACAAAAGTAGCCATACTAGTTGGAGTTGCAATACAGGAAAGATAGGAGACCAAATGCATGAGTGCATGTTGGTTTTAAAGCAATAAACAGGAAAGGGTTGAATCTTAAACAGAAGTAAACATGCTGATTAAAGTGATAAACAAGAAAGAGTGAAACTTAAACAGGAGTAAACATGCTGATTAAAGCAATAAACAGGAAAAGACACAGAATTAAATACATAAGTAGTTAGACTAGTGTCACACCTCCTTTTTCACTGGTATGGGTAATAAGGGAGTTTTCCACTTTAAGTGATATTATTCGATTTTGGGATTTTATTTGTTTTCAGAGTCGCCACACGAATTTTTTACGGTGTTCCGGGACACCATTTATTTATTAGAAATCCCAAAATTGAGGAATTTTGACTCTGTTAAATTGTCTGCGAACCAGAAATTCGGGTAAGGAATTTTGTTAACCCGGGAGAAGGTGTTAGGCACTCCCGAGTTCCGTGGTTCTAGCACAGTCGCTTAATGATTAAACTTGGCCTAAATTGTTTAATTACTGCTTTTGTACCTATATGCATTTTTATCTTTTACCGCTTTTATTATTCACTTGTATTTAAAGAGTTATTTCGAGACGGGTCACGTATGCGTAAACCCGTGGAAATTGGACGTGTCAAAAATCACGCCACGCTGACGTGTACGTAATTCACGACACTTGATTTCTTTTAAGAAAATAGTCAAAGTCGCGCGAGCGCGTACTTTGGATTTACTTAAAAATCGAGATCACATCACGCGAACGTGTACGTAATCACGATAACAGTTTCAAAAATCCGCTCATAAAGGCACTCTACGAGTGTTCATTTGAAATTGTGTTTGTGTCACGCGAACGTGTACACAATCAATAACATTTGTTACTAATAAGATTATTCGGTCTCGCGCGAACACATACTCTGCTTTATTTTTAAAATCATAATTATGTCACGTTTACGTGTACACAATCACGATAATTTATTATTAATCGCGTCTATAGTAAGCTACGATGTTTAAAGAACAAACTCAAACAATTGAAACTGGAATATCAAACCAATTCTCTAAGCAGAGCAGATGGCCAAGAAATTAAAAATTCCACATCGATTAAGTCAACAAAGAAATAACAAACTTAATGAATTCCATATAAGCTTGGCTCAAAGGCGCTCCTCCCCTTTTATTGTTCTGATGCGATTAATCCCATTCCAAGACTCAATGCCAACCAAATTAACAAACAAAATTTCGTCTAATTAATTTATGACTGAAGTCACTTAAAGAAATTACATGTCTTAAGCCTCTTTTCAATTAAGTCCAGTCCTTCTTAGTCTAGTGCCGATAAATCCCACGGTCTCACCTAATCTAAACATATTTTAACAAAATTGCTATGTTTTTAAAAGGAGAAATATTTTTCACATATGTTTAATTCATTAGATCTACTGATTCAAGGCATTAAGTTGATAAAAGACAAGAAAACAAACAATCATCACATTTTAAAACTAGAATATAAACATGGCTAAAAGACAAAGAAACAAATAACACATTAAAATTGGTGTAAAAATATACCTTGTATTGATTGAATCCAAAATTAAAAATTGATGCTATTAAACAATCAAACCAAGAGCAACGACCGCCACCGAGAACCTCCAACGGCACAACCTTGTCGGAAGCACGAATTTGACTGAAAAAGTGAAGAAGTTTCAGGGTTGTTTCAGGGGTGTTTTAGGCTTGGTTTTGGGTAGCATTAGAGCTGAATTTTGGGGTTGCTAGCAGCTGATCTTTGTTGTTGTTTTGGCGCTGTTGCGGATGGTTTTAAGGGCTGTTTTCAGCAGGCTTTTTGGCTCGTTTTTGGGACTAGTTATTGCTGTATTTTTTTACTGTTTTGGAACTGAATTTCAGCTGGGTTTGAGGTGTTTTTGGGGCTATTTTTGAGCTAGCTTTTGAAGCTAAAATTGTGGTGCTTTTAAAGGAAGAAGAAGGTGTTTTGGGGGGCTATTTCAACTGGGTTTCCAGGGCTGAAACGGTAGATTTACAGCTGATTTAAGCATGGTTATATGAACTTTTCAGCTGGATTTTATGGAGGAAAGGGAGGAGTTCTTGTTCTTGATGGGAGTGAGGTGATGCGCCGTTTTTTCTTTTTGGGAGGGGAAGGTAGGTGTTTTTTGGGAAATTAGGTCTATATTATATAGAGGAGGGGATTAGGGTTGTAATGTGGGGAATTTGGTTGGGCCTGGGATTTTGGGCCCTGAAATTAGGCCAATTTGAAACAAGAGCAAATTTTATTTTTTCAAAAATAGTCATCTTACTACTAATTAAATTTCGTTTATCAAAACGACCTAATTAATATTTTAACTAATTAAATAAACTAATTAATTAAGCTAATGTATATTTTTTATGACTTTTATATATTAATCTATCAATTAAAGGATAATTAATTTCTAAAAATACGAATTAAACCTAAGATTACATGAAATGAAAAAATGTGACAATTTTTTATGATTTTTCTATGATTTTAAGATATTAAACATGCATGAAATGCAACTAAATAAAGAAAAATTCCTAAAATTCATTAAAAGTTATTTTTTGATTATTTTTAGGAGTAACTTCCATGCGGGGCAAAAATTGGGTGTTCACAACTAGTACAGAATAGACATGGATTTAACAGAAGTAGAGCAACAGAGAGCACATAGATTTAAGCTTCATAGTATAATGAATGACATTAGGGCTAGAGACATACCAGTTAAAGGTAGCAAACATAAAATAAAGTATGCAGAATTTAATGATCAAGCCTTGGCTTTCAGCCGGCTAGACTAAACAAGAGTAGCAAGATGAGAGCAAAGTTTGTGTGTGAGTATATTTTGAACTATTGTACGTGTTTGAAGAATTAAAATGAGAGTGTATATATAGAACTTAGTAAAGTAGACAAATAAGGCAAGAATAATTTAAGGTTCCTAAATAATGCAAGTAAATATAATCGATCAGTTAATTGGGGCTAAACCCAACTTATTTGCACAAACAGAATCTGGGAAGGTCACATTAGCACAAGGAGAATCAATTACCAGCCTTGATTGGGACTCCAATAAGGTAAACAAATCACTTATTGACCATAAATTAACTAATTAGTTGGAATAAGGCAAGTAACACCAATTAAATGTCACAAATAAGGAAAGTAAGTAAAAATCCCAGAAAATACTGATTTTAACAGAAACAAATTATTCGAATCCCTAAATGAAATCAATCAGTATATTGGGTTGACAGAAATAAACAAATAACGGAAGACAATTGAAGAAATCGGTGCAATAACAGAAAAAGACCTAGGGTTTAAGCATATACACGGAAATCAACCAAACCAGTAAAGAAATAATTTTGAAAGTTAGAAAAATCTTTTTGAAGAAACTTAGGAGAACCCTAATTTAAGGAAAAGTTAATGGAATCGAAATAGTTAACCAAAACAGAAGATTTTCGAGGGAAAGTACCAAATAACACTCGAATCGTTTCAGATCTACAAAGATCTGAACATATTCAAGTAGTCGTAAAACTAGGGTTTTTCAAGAACAACGGAGATAAGGGAAACTCGGTCAAAAGCCGTAGATTCGAACTAAAAATAGGCGGAAATTAGTACTCACAAACGAGAATGGCCATAGACAGGACTGTAAACAAGTTTCAAACAAAAATCAGCGAAGGTTTAGGGGGTTGGTATAATGGGGTTATACCAGAAGGTGTATAAGGCCGGTAAGGGCCGGAAAATACATAGAAACTCCATAGACGGGGAGTTTCGCTGGTGACAGCGATTAGGGTTTAGGGGGTTACTGAGAGAGAAGGAGGGATTAGGGAAATCAGTGACGGCGGAAGAAGAGGAATGAGGGGGGTTACGGTTTGGGTTAAGAATAAAATGGTAAGAAATAACGTAGATCGTTGATCTTAGAGATCAACGACCACGATTAGGCGGGGTCTTTGGGTCGGGTAGGCATAGGATTGGGCTACGTTTTGAGGGATTTGGGTTGGTATAATGGGGTTAGGTCTGAAAATTTAAAAGGGATTAAAAGGGCTAATTGTTAAATACCCAATTAATTAATAAAATAATTTGTAAAAATAATTCACAAATTGTAAAAAAATAAATTTCATGCATAAAAATATTTTAAAATAATTATTCAATATTTTAAAAATATAGAAAGCAATTTTCTGGTGAAATAATGTAATAATGCACACATAGGTTATAATTTCAAAGTTATTGAAATTATAACCCAAAAATGTAAATGTGGCTATTTGTGAAATAATTAGGCTTAGTATAAATTTAAATAGTAGAATTAAGTAATAAAAATTGTTATAAAATCATCTGTGATGCAATTAGTAATTATTTACATAATAAAATACTGGGATAAATCAATTAAAAATCCTTAAAAATGCAGAACCTATAGAAAAATATTAATTAATGATAATGCCTTGTTTTGAAGGTATATATGCATTTTGAAAATATTATAGGAAAAAATTAGGTATCAACGCTCGCCCTATACCGACCACCATAGGCGGAGGGACTAACTGTATGGGTCGAAATCTGACTAACTGGTGAGAGAGCAGTTAGGTCGTGATGGCGAATACGAAAGGCTATAATGACGTGTCCCACGGCTATGGCCGAGGATGATTCATCCAAAGACCTTTAGAATGCAGTACGAGCTGCAGTGTCCAGGGGGGTCGACCTGAAGCACCAAGGGATAGATCACAGCACGAGGTTAATGACCACTGGATAAATGGAATTGGCTAATATATATATACTAAGAGGGGCATTAGAGAATGGGAGCTCTTTCTCTTCTCTCTCAACATAGGAGAACAGATAATCTATCTTGTAAATAAGAAAAGGTTCAAACACCTTGTTGGGTGTCACGACCCAAAACCGGTCTAGGTCGTGATGGCGCCTAACGGTGAGGTTAGGCAAGCCAACGAACAACAATAATAATGAAAGTGCGAAATACAATAACAATGTGGGGTAGGGCCGTAGAAAACAAGCTGAACCACAGCTAGGCCCATTACATATACAACCCCGATAACTACAACAAGTGTGTGCCAGGACTAGTGTCACAATGTCAACGGGCGGCTACATAGATACAACAGTAGAAATACATATACAAAATATACAAGCCGCAGTCTGGAACAAAAGACTGAGCAAAAATGAAACTGGGAAGCTCCAGAGGTGCTGTTAGGATGACTCCAAGAAGACAGCTCACCGTGTGGGACGACGCCGCGATCAGTATCTATCAACAAGCGGACGACCAGACGAACCAGCCTCAGTACCTGCACAGTCAACTGCAAAAAAAAAGAAAGAAAGTACAGCATGAGTACATATAAACAAATATGTACCTAGTGAGTATCCCGTCTAAACTCGTAAAGAGTAGTGACGAGAGTTAGAATACATACTCCCTAAGGTCCAGTACATAAATAAATAAATAAGGTACATGCTGAGCAGTAAATCATGTGAGAAAATACATCAAGTATACGAACATGTAAACAGCAACAGTAATTGATCTCAAACATGATCTTTCTTTGTAAGTTGTTCATAGTTATATTACTTGTTCTCTTTCTCATTATCCGAAATGACTTATCTTTATTCTCAATTGTTCACNAAAGTCATAAGGGTGGGTCACAAGGACTGACTCGGTCATAAAGCTCCACATGTTTGCGAATCATACATGCGACCCGTGCGCTGACTCGATAGTGATAAGCTCCCCACGATCGCGAATCATACCTGCGACTCGTGTGCTGACTATGCAAAGTAAAACTCTCCCCGATCACGAATCATGCCTGTGACTCGGGGGCCAATGAAAATAGTAGTATAATTCTCCCTGATCACGAATCAAACCTGTGACTCAGGGGCAAGTAAAATAAGTTTGATCTCTCCCTGATCACGTATCAAATTTGTGACTCA
This sequence comes from Nicotiana undulata, assembly GCA_005239495.1. Lineage (NCBI taxonomy): Eukaryota > Viridiplantae > Streptophyta > Magnoliopsida > Solanales > Solanaceae > Nicotiana > Nicotiana undulata. The sequence goes on from ML296182.1 coordinate 10,257, forward strand.
GGGGCTAGTAAAGATATGAGTGACATTCCTCCCTGATCACGAATCAAACCTGTGACTCAGGGGCAATGAAAATATAAATGCGTGTATGCGACTACATGAATGCATATATATATGTGCATATGTAGACACCGTGGTACCGACTCGCCCACACTCAACGGGATCAGATACTCACACCTTACTTGATAGCCAAAGCTAGGATTTTTATCATATAATCCTCTTTGCTCATAATATTACCACGATTGAACAATTCAAGTACGAGGAGGAATTTTAACCACCTTCATTTAGCTCAACAGCTCATTATCAAGACTTATTACATTATTCAAGTATAAGAAGGAATT